>JAGEMR010000210.1:0-34541 GCA_021030915.1 Astrothelium macrocarpum
TTCTGAATATTTGGTGTTGAGAATTAATTTGAGTGTGCATTGTGTGGGACCGTGCACATGGTGGTGGACACTCCTAACCGTAAGGGATATAATTCGCCGTAGGCCTCGTCGGGAAGACCTCATATCATTCCAAATAATTACAAATTAATAATAATCTATCAATAATTTATCAAGAAATAAATTTTAAGATATTCTCGTCTATTTTTGTTGAGAGTCTCTCGACGAGATCTACGGCAAATTATATATTTCGCGATCGCGGGTGACATTTCTTGTTGCACCCACTCGTGATGTTCCCAAGTGTAAGACAGAGTTTCAAAGGACAATGCGGTCCATTATTTTAGTTAGACGCTAAGATCGTCACGCGCAATTGAAGTGAAATGAGTACATGTTTTAGTGAAATTGTCTTATGAAGACTAAGCTTAAATAAGCGGAATCATGTACTCAAACGAATAGCCTTGAAGAGCCAGATACTTCAAGCCTCCAAACTCGCGGAACCCCCCAGCCCCTCTCACGTCCACAGCCTCCCCACCCCATCCGCGCCCACACTCACACACCACGCCTCCCTCCCATGCCACCCAACCTCCAAAACCCCCAACCCCGCCTCAACCCGATGCCCCACGAGCCTCTTCACCGGCACAATCACCGGCTCCGCCAAGCCATCCGCCACCACCCGCGCATGCAGCACATGCACGCTCCCATCGTCGGCGGCGCTCGCCACCAACGGCACATCGCCCGCACGCGCATGCACAGCGACGGCGCGCACAGCGCGCGCGTGGTACCGCAGCGTCTTGAACGGGTACGCGCCCATATCGAGATCGTGCCAGACGACGCGGCGATCGTACGCGCCCAGCAGCACGTGCGCGCCGCTCGGGTGCACCGCGATGCTGCCGAGCCAGCGCGAGCCCGGGTGCAGCGTCTGCGTGAGCGTCTGCGCGGCGAGGTCGTAGATGCGCACGGTGCGCTGGGTGACGAGGAAGAAGAGCGGGCGTGATGGGTGGAAGGCTGCGGTTTGCGGGAGCCCGCGGGGGCGCAGGAACGGGAGCTGCGAGGTGTGGGTTGGGAGCGTGTGGATGGTGATGGCGGTGCGGGGGGAGGAGGCGGCCGGGCAGGTGGTGGCGAGGTGGGCGCCGGCGCGGTGGAAGGTGAGGGTGGTGATTGGCGCGGTGGTTTGGGTGAGGGTGGTGAGGAGGTGGATGTCGGAGGTTTGGAGGGAGGGCGGGGCGCGGGTCCAGGTTGCTGCAGGGGCTTTGGGGGTGGTGGATGAGGAGGATTTGGTGGAGGCATGGCCGAAGCCGGCGTTGAGGATATCGTGGCTGGCTTGTTCAAGCTCGGGGTTGATGAGGGAGGAGGGGATCATCCAATAGATGTTTTCGCTGGCTGCAGCGGCGAGGATAAAAGTGTCTTGAGTAGGACGCCAGCGGACGACATTGACGGCTTCGTCGGAGGGCTTGGCGATCCATGATTGTCGACCTGTAAGAATGTCCCACACTCTGACCGTGCCGTCATCCCCACCCGTAGCCACCCAATTTCCTGAGGGATCAACGTCTACGCTTCGTACCCGTCCTCTATGACCCCTAAAAATGGTTGCACAAGCTGTAGGAAACGGTCTCAGTTCCTCGGGGCTGGGCAATTTTGGTAGCAGCGACTCAGGATCAATCTCGAGCTTGCTGCGCCGTATACGAGGAGCAAGGTAGAGATCCAGACAGCGTTCAAACTTTTCTTTTACAAATTGGTCATAGCCTGCAACCTTGCGAAGTGCATCATGAGTTTTGGGCAAGTATTCTTTCTCCCGGTCTTCAGGGTCTTGATCTTCCCAAGTGGCCTTCTCCTTGTCATCTGGCAAATATTCTGGTGGAGGTCTGTAACTCTCGTCGTAGCCAGGAGGAGGTAACTTTGGAGCTGGTACATGCATTAGGTGATCAGGTCGCGGTGCTTCGTCAGCCCAGATGTCATAAGTCTTGACATTAGGATCTTGCTCCTCTTCCTCTTCCGGTGGTCTGTAGGGTTTGATACGTCCCTCTCTAATTGCCTTTACCATCTTCATAATCCTCTTCGATTCATGTTTTGAAGGTATAAATCGACGCTTGGGCTCTGGAGCCGCGTTCAATGGCATAATCTCCTCTTTTCCCGAAAAGTATTCAATCATGTTTGGATATAGATCGTAGTCGTCTGCTGCCACTTCATTCCTTGTAAGCTTTTTCAATACTTCCAACTCTTCTTGACTCAATTCCATCGGCTTTCCAGTTGTTGGATCCGTTAGACCAGTCCATCCTTCAGGTATATCTATGCTGTCAAGTAGTGCATCCAATGCCTCACCCTTTGCGGGGCGCATGATTTTCTTGCCGTTGATATCATAGCCAATATGTGGATATGCATCATAGAAATGCGACGGTATGTTGCCAATGGTGTTGGCATTGGCTGGCGCATCGGAGTCGTCAGAGTCGTAGACGGGATCAATTTCGCGATAGATGTATCGTGGATTGCCGTTGGCATCTTGTGTGACGGTATAATTTGGCTCAGAATTTTCTGCATCACTCCGAAACGCCCTCGTTGTAGCGCTTTGCTTGTTGGTGTTTTGGTTGCTTGCTGTTTGATCCGTGACAGGTTTCAACCCACTCATCGAATCTTTACTCGCTGTCCTTGCCTTCCCTCCATTTTGGGCTCTAAAGTGATTGATAACACGCCGAAGATCCTCTCCATCTTCCTCATCAGAGATGCTCGTGTCATTGCTCAATTCGTCCAGATCAACTTCGTTCTCGTCGTCGTCGTCGCCAAGTTCGCTGAATGCATCTTCTTCGCTTGTATCATCATCTTCACCATCCAATATATTCATGTTGGGAAGCTCGGTAGCAACGCCATTTTCGAGAAAATCATTTGGCGCTTCTCTAGTTGTGACTTTTCGTTTCTTTCCGGCAAGCGAGTTTGCCATGTCGGGCAATGCTCTCCAATGTCGGGAGTGAAGTGTAGGCGGCGTCGGAATTTTTTTGGGCAAGCTCCACTGATGATCGCGATAAGATTGTGAAATGGCTTCCCGTGTCCAACCCTAAAGATCATATTAAACTGAGTCAGGGCCGCTCATTACTAACCCCAACCGACGCACCGTCAGCCGATCCCCTACGAGCCTTCCCGAAGGCGAGCATGGGATGTTGACTATTCAATGGATAGTTTATATGCTGGGCTGACCACCATGTCTGGCCATCAAAAGCCATCCTACTGGTGCTACCCTAACCTTGCTGAATCACCCATTGACTCGATATGTCAGCAGAGAAGCAACATACGGCTTGTGATGAATGCAGTAAGCTGCTCGTCTGATTGAAGACGGCCTTGTTCACAACTCTCAGGAAAACGCAAGATCAAATGTTCGGGAGGTTTGCCGGCCTGTCAAAGATGTACACGTCATGCTATCCGCTGTGTCTATTCACCCCAGAGGCCCATGGGAAGACCAAAGAAACGGCAGCGGCAAGATGGAGACAATGACAACGACGTGCAAAGTGCACCGAATCTAATACTGGACATGAATCAAAACAATGGCATCTTCGATGCTCAAAGTCAAGAACACTATCTACCATTTGATGAACCCTTGGACTTGAATACACACTTTTCTGAAAACATGCCGAATTTGGACGACGCTGAATACTACGGGCTTTCTACCACAGTTGATCCTCAGATTGATCCACTGTTGGATTTCAGGTATGAGATGCGATGATCTTTAGACCCAGTTCGTCCTACCAGACTGACACTCCATTCAGCAACTTGCCCTTGGCCCATGATTCTTCAACTGGCCCGACTGTGGTCATTCCAACCCCAGCAGAGACCAGTCCATCGGAAACATCATGCTCATGTCTAGGCGACATCTACCTCACGCTATCAGAATTACGCACATATAGTGCGTGTTCTTTTCCCCTCCCTTTGCCGGCTCTTCGTAGGTCCATGGCTATTGCCGAGCAAGTCTTATCTTGCGAGCAATGTCCAAGGGACTTTTCCACCTCTGTCCAAAACACACACATGACGTGTGCTTTGCTAAGCACAATTGCCAACAATTTCCGTCAGCTGCTCAGAAAAATAGATCAGGAAGCTACAGATGCAGACGCCCGAGGAGAGAAGAAGCAATTCCGCATGGGCGAAATGAATGCAACCACTGCGCACCTCCATACAGGAGGACCTGACTGTCCGATGGGGTTTAATATCGAGCTCGCTGCCTCGGAGTGGCAAAACTTGGCGAGAAAGGTAGTCCTGGCAAGCTTCAATGGGAATCATGGCGCAAACGGGTTGATGCAGATTGTTCAAAACCTAATAGAGCGTCAGCAGATGTGGCACAATGCTCCAGACAGGGAACATTTCGCACCGTCGGGTGATTGCACGTCAGTAGGTGACGAATGTGACGAGCCATTGTGTATCAAGATGGTCACCCACACACAACGAATCATAGAGACGCTAGCGGGAGATCTCCGTTCCGACACTTGACATCCTAGCCCTCAACTTTATGTCTGTTGGTTGCGAAGCTTAGCAAGGGCTGCCATGATGCCTTGACTTGGTTGGTCGTCTTTGGATGATGATGCACCCGGAACATTGCTCTTTACCGAAGATGAGGCTTGCTGATCTTTGCGTGATTCCTGCATAGCCATGCTCATCATTGCTTCCTCTTCATCCTCATCGGGGCCTTGGGAATCTACGACTGGCATTCGTGTCGACGATGCCCCTTCAGTATCTGGAGTCGCATTGGCTGCTGTATCGGGTCGGCTTGGGCTTTGTCCAATAGGTATTACGGATCCGATTCCAAGGCGAGCGGCGACGTTGGGGCCATCCTCGATGCGTGATGTAGAAGCGTCTTCGGCTGTATCAGGAGTAGCTGCGCCAATGGACATGGTGCTCAACTCTCGACCTATACCACGCCTAGCCGCTTTCTTAACCCGAAAGGGTTCGCGAACCGAAGTACTCCAGCGCTGAACTTTCTTTTCACCCCAGCCAGCAATCAATGAAATCTCTTCAGGACGAGCATTAATAGCAGTGCGGAGGCTGCCAAAGCTAGAAACAAGGGAGACGGCATCCGTTTTGTTGATACTTCGGGGTGTGGTGATGAACTCGGTCATGCGATCTGCATAGCCAGTGGCTTGATGAGCCTTGATGCTCGTTGGAGCTGCGTGTTCATATTGCTTGTAAAGTTCCAGATAGCGACCAGCTTCCTGAGCACTCCAGCATAGAATAATAGTAACATTGTTAATGAGAGATGTCTTGGAAAGTTCCTTGATGGATTCTTCGTGATTTTGAATATCTACCATAGTCAGTAGAATGCGGAGATTGTATCGACCCTGGAGATTCTTGATGCGACCATAGACGTATTCTGGATGCAGACGGTGATATTTGAGAGACAGGAACAAGGCACAGGTGGTGGTGCCCAAGACGTAGTCGGCAGGAATATCTGAATATTCCCACGGCATTGCCTTTATGCTGTTTAGAATGGGATTCCCTTTTTGACGTGGAGATACCAGAATCGAGCTAGGTCCTGAACGAGATGGCAAGGCTTGTGGCTTTGGCTGCTGTACTTTTCCAGCTGCCGATGCTCCATTCTGTCTGGACGAAGCATTTGCAGGGGTGGTGCTTTTGCGTTCAGCAGCATCCGCAGCTACAGAAAATGCAACATCATCAAAATCGTCATCCATTCGATCCAGATGGGATGGATAATTGGTCGTCTGAGAGTGATGCAAGCCCAGCAGTTCATAAATGATGCGTCGCTTGCGAGCTGTGCCCGAAATGGGAAAGGTGGGTAAAATGGCAGCGGTGCTTAGTCATGGCGGACAATAGCCAAAGTGGAATGGCCCATCGTGATCGCCAGCACCAACTTCACTTCACCCTCTTACCCAGGAACCGCCGCCTGCGCCCATTGTCACCCGGTCTACCATTGCCAACGGTACTGAGAATCGACGGAACAATACATGAATACAGCGCATCACTGCTAGAACCTTCGGGTGGGTGGGCGCCGACTGCCGCGCTCTCACCTCCATTACCAGCACCTCCATCATCAGCACCAAGTCTACATCCTTTCCGCATCTCATCGCTTTCTCGCCTCCCATGTCCGCACCTTCTCCGAAGCGTCAAAGACTGCCTGGCTCATTTTCTCCGGGCTCCCCTCCGTATCACCTTGCCGCAAAGGGAGCCATCGGGACTGCCAAGCCTTTCATTGTTCAACCTCAGACACCAATTTCACCCTCAAATATGTCATCTACAGGAACAGGAAACAGTAATCCTACTTCTCCGACTCATCCCTCAATCTCTTCTGCACCGTCATCTGGATCTACAGGCACACATAATTCCACCCAAACCTCGACAACTACAGCATTACCTACACCGGCAAACAGTATAAAAGAAGGTTCATCATCCATCAACGATGAAGACATTTCAATGACGGACGTCGCATCTATTCCACCGCCCCCACCAGCCGCCTCACAGGACACAGCGATGACGGGCTCCGATTCACATATCCGCACGGATCACGACCGGCAAAACGATAATGACACTCAGATGAAGGATTTGGGGGAGATTCCGGAACGCTTGGATCCGAATGCGGAGCCATTTTACTACATTCTCGAAGAACGTAAGGTTCCTTGATTGCAGTGAAATGACTCTTAGTCTCACTTGCTTTTTGCATCGTTTACAAATTTCGTGACAATCTGTTAACATGTTATTCTGAAACAGCGCATCGCAAATCCAACCCGCACCCATCACAAGACCTCATTTCTATGTATGACTTGAAATCCATTGCTACCAGTGTTGCGCGCCGCGACCCCACCACTGGCGACAAGATTAACAAGATTCGCAAATCCTACGAAGGCAAGATTAAGACGCTCGGAATCAGCGGTCGAAACAAACCCACCATCAAACCCGGCGAACTCACCACCCTCCTCCACATCCCCGACGACGCCTGGCAGGCAACCCAAGTCTCGACCCGCGACGTGAAAAAAGGCATCACCGCAACCCTCGAAGCGAAACTCGACCGCGCCCTCAAGATGAACCCCGGTAAGCTCCCCCCCGAAGAAGCCGACAAATGGAAGAGCATGCTCGCGGTCGACGAGCCGCTCAAATCCAAACCCAACGCGTTGGACTCCAAAAAACCCGGCGGAATCCCCTCCTCATCCACGCCATCATCGCACCCCTCCAAAACCTCCCTTCCCCCCAACATCAGCACGGCCGGCCACCAGCACGGCGCCACAACCGCGGAGATCGCGCGGCCGCAGCGCACGGGGAAGAAGCGGCGCTACGACGACTCGAGCTTCGAGGGCTACGCCGAGGGCCTGAACGACGAGGACGCCGGCTACTCGAGCCCGGAGGAGAAGCTGGCGGCCGTGTCGGCGGCGAAGAAACGGCGGAAGAAGGTGCGTATTCACGATGATGATGCTATTCCTGTGGGGGTGGCGGCGGTCAGCGCTGCTGGACCGTCGACTTCCTCGCCTTCTTTTTCGAGTGTTGCTAGCAGCGGTGGTGCCGGTGGTGGAGGGAGAGGCGAGGCAGGCGGGAGCGAAGCGAAAAGGAAGGAGAAGAAGAAGAAGCATTTCAAGCTCAATACGCGGGCTGCGCTGTCTTGAGAGTTGGATTTGCTGCTTTCTGAATCTTTTTTTTTTTCCGTTTTGTGACGGCTGGTCTTGCTTGCTTGTGTGGCAGTTTGCTGGTGACTTTTTGAGAAGAAGGGAGGAGTTGGTTCTTGTCTTTTTTTTTTTTAAATTCCCCTTCCCAGCCTCTGATACCCCCCAGCTGGTTTTTTTCGGTCTTTTTCCCCGATTCTCTGCAAAAATAGCGTGTAGGTAGATGTGAAAACTGTTTTGGCTTACGAGGGTTGCTCTATAGGATTATGGCAGTGCTGCCTCGCCCAACTACGGTGTAGGCATGGTAGGCGTGAGCTCGAGTTCTTGAGCCTGTCCTGCTTTTTGCCCTTCGTTCGTCGCCGTCCCCCTTAGATCCACGAGGGTAGTCATGAGGTATTATTATCGCGAATTAGGAGAAAAAGGAGGAACAGGAGTTTTTGTATTTTATTATACCAACGGAAACAGGAGGACCAAGGTGCTTGTCGGTTATTTTTGCGATTTGGGACATGAGTGTCCCCATGATTATTTTTGGATGATTATGGAGTAGACGGGGACATTTTTATGAGTTTCCCAAAAGGCTTAAATAGCTTGCCAAGTCGAATTTTGTACATGAACATAAATCGTACAGACATCCATTCGTGACCAATCCCGCTGATCTATACCAAGATCTTGCTTCAATCCCTCCCATAATTAACCGCACTCAATTCCGACGCCCTTGGTATATAAAACGTCTCATCCACACCCACCCTCTGACCCGCCATGTTCGCCACCATCTGCTCCTGCACCCTTTCTTGCATCCGCTCCAGCGACAATTCCTTTTTCCGCTCTCTTTCCCTTGCCTCCGTCTCTTCGCGAATAATTGCCAGCACCTCCTCCCGCCGTCCCTTTGGCACCGACTGATGAAATCCCGCAAAACCTAGTGACGCCATTACGCCCACGCCGGCCTCCAAGGATCCGGGATCGAGGCCGAGAATTGCAAGCGAGGCGCCCTTGGACAGGAGGTAGCGAACGGTACTGGGATGGCCGTGATACGCGGCATAGCGTAACGGCTGGCAGTTGCTTGCGTCTGGGCTGTGGATGCTGGCACCATGGTTCATGAGCTCTTGGACGACAGCGAGATGGCCGCCCTTGGCGGCTTTACATATGGGGGAATCGTATACGTGTGGCCGGTTGGATTTAGTCGGCATAGGTAGATTGACAGCTGCGCCGTTTTGAAATAAGTATTTGACAACATCAAGATGGCCGTGCATAGCGGCGATAGTGAGAGCGCGTTCGTTCAGCGAATCGCGAGCTTCAAGAGTAGCGGATGCATCGAGCAAGAGCGAAAGCACACGAATGGCGGCTATAGACATAGTAGCTGCATGGGCAGCTTCGTGAATTGGGCGCCGGTGTTTCGAGGAAGCCTCCACGTCCGCACCAGAGGCAATGAGCAGTTGAACGAGTGCTGGATCCGCGTTTCTACAAGCGTAATGCAAAGGTCTTAGAGATTCCAGACATTCGGCCTCAATAGCGGCACCTCGACGAATCAAGAGTTCTGTGGCAGCAAAAGATTTCTCTAGGACGGCAAGGTGAAGAGGAGTTCTGCCTTCTTCATTCTTTGCATCAATATTGACACGTTTTTGTTGAATGAGGAGCTCCCCAATCTCGTCATGACCACCACAAGCTGCCCAATGAAGGGGTGTCATATCACCATGACTTTTATGCTTGCAATTTGCTTTTCTGGAAACAAGTAGCTTGGCCACTTGTTTAGAGCCGGCTCGACATGCAACACTAAGCGGCGACATACCACGTCTCCCCGATGCTTCGATATCAGCTCGATGGTTGAGGAGCAACTCAGTAACGTGATCATGATCGTTCTCAGCCGCATAATGAATTGGAGTCATTAATTCGCCATCTCTTGCCTCGAAGTCGGCACCATGGTTGATGAGAATCTTTGCAATGGCATCATCGCCAATCTTTGCAGCAGCATGCAGAGCAGTAGAATTATCGCGGTCTCTCGAATTGACTTTGGCGCGATCCTGAAGTAGGAGCTCGACTACGTGCTGATGGCCATTGTCTGCTGCCAACCTTAATGCAGTCTTTCCATTCGGCCCAATGGCATCGACATTGGCATGGTCTTCCAAAAGCAGCTGGACAACATTGTAATGATCGCGTGCAGCTGCAAGATGGAGTGGTGTCATATTGGAAGAGTCGAGGACATTAGCCTGGGCTCCCCATTGGAGTAGCAGTGCCACAACCTCCTCATTTCCACAATGTGCAGCTACTGCAAGTGCAGTTCGTCCAGATTGTGCATGGCGATCCTCAATGTCGACTCGCTGCTCCAAGAGCCTCAGAATTTGCACGCGAGAACCGGATTGAGCTGCTCTGACGATAGTCGGAGCACTGAGGCCCTCCGGGGAGCCAAAATCAATGCTTGTATGAGTATTGATTTCATGCTTACGCTTTGCTCGCCTTGATCCGGGAGTGGAATTCAACGTATCTATTGACGGTGATGTGAGCGTCTGTGTTCTCAACAAATTACCATTTGGTCGACCAGCTTTTCGTGTTATGGTGCCCCAGAATGATTTCTTAATTTCCGGTGAAGTCTTTTGATGATTCGTGTTGAATGAAAATTGGCGGAGCATTGCTGGATCCGATGTAGAAGCAGAACGACGTACTGGAAGTTGCCGATGTTGTTTAGATTCACTATCTCCTGGATCAGGAGATGACGATCTTCGAAGATGTCGAGGCTTTCCCCATGTGTCATCCTTGAACCTTTCCATTGGTGTAAGTTGATCAGCTTCCTCTGGACTCTCGGCAACCTTCAAAGGCTCACGGTTGCGCCTCCTATCCGCATGAGATGCACTATCTGAGATAGAGCGGGGGAGAGATTCGCCACCTTGCCAAGGGCTAGCGCCTGCCATAGTCTTACGGTATGCTCCAGGATTGACCATATCAGCGTCTATATCATAATATCCGCCATCTCCCGTCCAATCTGTCTGTACGGACGGTTCTACTTGCGGAGGACCTCTACGAAAAGGATTCTTCGAATCAGACACCGATCGACTTAGCTTTTTGACACTTCCTTTAGATTCGTTGTGTGCAAGCGCATGACGATATGGTGCAGAGTTTATAATTTCTTTGTCAATAGCTAGTTCAAGGCTGCCGATTGTCGATTCAGGATGGCTGATAATGGAAGGGGTCCCCGACTGAGATTTTGTCATACTGGCCCGCAATGTCGACGTATCGTCAACAGCTTTTTGTATTATCTGGCGATTTTTGGGACTCCGCAGCATTGCTGCCTGTTGCATCTCTGTTTGACTATTTTGGATCGTTAATTTGATGACATTGTAAGCTCCGTAAACCTCTCCGAACTACTTACCAACGTGCTGCTTGCAGCAAGAATTGTAAAGCGGCTATCTGCGACTGCAGGTGATGCTGATGATCCTTCATGGTTGCTTCATTCCAAACGACTTTTGCGCTTCTCCAAAACGGATTGTTCGTTACTAAAAGCGCCACCTCTTCGGCCATGACGTCGATAGCCAATCTGCAGCCTTCCAACGAAATTTTGAATCCGTGGGCTATATCTCGTTGCGCCGGCGAAGAGGTGTCCTGATTGCGCGCCCAGTTCTGAATTTGCGTTAAAGCAATCTCCACGGTAGTTAATTCATATACGAGCGATTGAATAGTGAGGTCTGCCCCTTCAAATTTTCCTCGCGCGTCACAGAGGTCTTTGACAGTCTTTGTAATTGCAGCTGCGATGCCACCTACAGCACTCACGCCGCCGATGAGCGAGAGTGGATCCATTGTGCTGAGGAGTACCGTGCAGAACTTGAAATAGAGGGTGATTTTTCAATCAGAAGGTGAGAAATGAAAGCACATGCGCTAAGCAGTATACAAAACTACATGATCATGGGAGAATGAAAGCCTGACGAAAGAATAAAAGTTGACCAAGCATTTCATGTGGACCCCCAGTATAACCAGAGAACCCTCGAGCCTGTTTGTGCACAGTTATTTCAGAAAGATGCCGCAGGTAGACGAGTTCGATAAACGGTAAGACGGCAGGTGATGACCCACGCAAACGAAGAACCAATAAGATGAAGTTGAGCCGAGTACACTGGAGGAGTAGACATATGCTGATTATTTGGAAATTTCAAGGGAGATAGATCATATGGTGGAGTGTCCTTCAGCTATTTATCAGCTCATTCGGCTCCCGTCCGCAGCAACTCCGCAACATCATCACTTGCGAGGATAGTGGTACCCCTGCTAGGGCGCATGCCATACGCAGGGAGCAGTGGGCAGCTGCATCCCTACGTGCATCCTCGGCGCGCTCACTCGGAGCGGAGTTGTAAACAGGTCGGCGCGCAGGCTGCCGCGGCGTCGCAACAACATAAGTGGTCGATTCGCGAATAAAGGCAATGAAGCTATTTTAGTAGGATTGCCTTGTAGCCATGCCGGGCGTCTTGGGAGCAGGGGCATCGCTCCACGATCTTTTACATCAAATTTTGGTCTGATCCGGAGCTTGGCCAAGGAGGAATGGCAACGACGAAGCTGAAATCAGATTCCGACTAAAGGTGATAACGACTTGACGGACCACGCATTTTCGCGCCATCACGTTAACAATTCACATCGTTCTCTCACATCTCAAATTACGAATGAAAGTTCATGTCTCCACACATTTCGGAATTGTCGGCGTGGAGATCAATGCGCCTCTCTCATAGACGGCCGACTTCTCACCTCGCCATCTGTATGTCTGCTGAATACCTAGTCTAAGCTGCTGGGTTCTGCGTGTCTCACCCAGCGGATTCGTCTGTGCGCTCCTACCGTTCCAGGAAAATTGAGGCCGGCTTGAATAGGCGTGGTGGAGCATGATCCTATCCAGCACCCCGGGCTCTCGATGCGTCGAAGCAGCTTCTGGATGGAAGCGTTGCGGCGCCGTGCAGGGCCAGCAGCGCTTGTTCCCTGAGCATGTTTGACATGGCAGCACCAGGGGTTGCAATAAGAAATGTCACTTGACCGCGAGAGAGACGATTCGCCGCACACTTCATAGGGAGACCCTCAACAACGAACAACAAAAAATCTTTATAATTATTTCTCAACAACTTGTTCGCAGTTTCATACAACATTTGTGGTGACTGAAAATGGTATGAGGCCTTCTCTATAAGGGCTGCGGCGGTTATGTTCGCTCACGGTCGTAGGTGACGATTCTTGTTGAAACCCCTGGTGGCAGTATATCACGACGTCTGGCTGGTCAGCCTGGTAAGGCAGATCGACTACCAGCGGGATCGTAAGGCCCTGGATAATTTGGCGCCTTTCGTGACCGGGAGTGATCCTTAGCCAGCCGAGCCATACCAATTGGGACAAGGCTTTCGGCGTGAATGCGAGGATGCAACTACAGGTGCAGCCCGTGAGGTAATGGCGCCGATGGGAGGGCATTTCCGCCGCATGTGGGCATGTCAGAGCCCCGCCATGCTATTCGTACAAGAATAAGATTCTGCATGCATTAACGTTCCGTTTGTTAGCTTCCCTTCACTAGTTTCTCCTCACTAGCTTCCCCTCACTAGCTTCTCCTTATTACCTTAGGTAGCTTCCCTCCACCAACTTCTCCTGGCCAGCTTTTCTTTTGACCTCTCGACTTCAATTGAAAAAATAAATTAAATTGTCTTTAATTTAATATAATGATTTTGGTTCGTTCTCGCCGTATATTTAGGGCAAAATCGCTAGGTATCTACCGCCTAAATAATCACGAGGGGGCATGGCAGCTGTTCCCTCTCCAATCCTCATCATAGAAAACTTCTGTTTTTGACCACAATCTGATGTATTAAACCGTCGAACTCGTGAAAAATATCATGTTACGAAGCATACAATCGCCACTTGCGCCTAATATAGGGAATATCCAGCGTGTCTTGACACATGCAGCGCGATGCTACCGGAGGAGCATTATGCAAGCACGCAACTCCGCGCGTGCGCGCCAGCCATTGTTGGGACTAAGCAAGAGAGCGCCACCGCAGAGGCGGAGCCTTCGCTCGCACATGGAGCCTTCAGTGATTGGAGACCTGCACGGGACTCTGAAACAGCGTGCCACTGTCATGGATGAGGCATTTCTCCAGGATTCTCCCAATCCCTTTGATATTGCCAATGAAGTTGAGTGATCCTCAATGCAATGACGGCATTATTTGACATCAATTGGTACATTGAACATATTGACCCGCATGTACGCGGTATGTCCAGGCTGAGCATCTCTTGAACGTATGCTCAGATGATTCTCCTTTTCGCGGCCGACGGTGTAAATTGTTGCATTCATTGGTTTCGCTCAAAACATTACTTTATCCATTAAATGTCATCAATACCTAAAATCAGAAATCCAGCCAACTAGTCTCGTAACAAATCCCTCACGCTCATCCCTCTACTCTCTTCAGTATCCCAAGACCTGCGATCGGCATTGAGCATGAGCAATGCCGCAGTAGCTTGTTGATCCATATCAATATCTCCATCGTTCCCACTGTTTGCAACGACTCTACGTCGCGTGCGAGCCTCGGCAACTGCATCAGGCAAATTGTTTCCGGTAGATGGCCGATGGCTCTTGTTCGAATAGCCGGGGACCTCTGAGCTGGCGTTCAAGGGAGAAGACGACGCCGACGACCTCCCATGCTTATCATGAATGGCGTCGGACTGTGGCTTGAGAGCAGGACTTGCTAGACGGAATTCAGCGAGACTACCGCTGGAACCAGGAAGTCTATGATTGGAAAAGTTCTCAAAAGCTGGAGATGGAAGAGAAGAGTGAAGGTACCCAGAGGATGCATTGGTCGTGTATGAGGACAGAGAATAATGACGAGAGCCATGGTAAGGTTGTTGGTGATCAGACGGGTGGATCGCAGGCGAACTATGTGTGGAAGGAGCGCCACTGAGTATGGGGGAGATACTGGGAAGTATTGGACGAGGAGTCGATGCTATTTGTCCCGTCTGCGCATGAGAAGGATTATGGACAGGTGAGCGCGCCGTGATAGCAGATGTATGGTTTTTCGACTGGGCGAAAGGTGTGGACGCGCCGGAGCCACCATTGTCGCTCATGCCTTCGTCCTCGTCTTCGTCATTCTCGGCATCATCTTCTACGGCTACAGCACGATCTGTTGGAGGAGTGTATATAGGACTTTGCTGGTTTCTTCGATAAGGCGAGCGGCCTGCGGCTTGCAAATCCGAGACACACCTCTCCAGATATCGAAGGTATTCAATGCTGGCCTAGCAGATTGTTATTCAAGGGCTCAGCTTCAGACTTTCTGATCAGTGCCTACCTGTAAAATTGCGAGCTTGTGCATCTCTTGTCCTGCACATGCAGGGATCATGTCTTTGAGCACACCAAACTCTTCATTCATTTTTGATCTCCGTCTTCGCTCTATCAAGCTGTGGGCTGTCTTGCGGGCTATCTTTCGTCCGGCTGCAGATGTTCCGGTTCCTTGTTTCTTCTTCCCACCCGAGTTCTGTGTTACTGCATTCCTGTTGCCCGTAGAAGCTGCACTACCCGAGTCCATCTGGTTCGTAGCCGGTAGGATCTGTTGCGTAGGTTTCGCTGGCTGTCCTTGCGCACGGGGCTTCATTTGTATAATTTTGCGAGACCTCGTTGGTGGAGGCGGCAAGGAGAAATCCTCGGCATTGCTCTTGCTTTGAAGAGCGGCTGAAGAGCGCTTTCGTGGAGTGGCAATCGGAGAATGTGGAGACTTTGGGCGGTAGGAAGAGTCTGAGGAATGATTTGAAGAGGTGGTCGAAGAGTCTATACTGCCTCTGCTCGAGACATTGGAATTGTGATTGCCCGTTGCAATTGCAGCCGGAGGCAGAGAAAAGGCCGGTTCAATGTGAGAAACGCCAGCATTGTGTTTCCCACTAATATCGGTGGATGAAGCTGGTGTAGGGGGTAGACCTGGTCGAGGCATGGTGGAGGTCATGGAATAAACAGAAGGCAGTCAACGACCACGATGCGAAAGTTTAAGAAAAAGAAAGAAGGATGAGGAGGCGCGAACTGCCCCGCGATAGAGGGGAGGTTTGATGGTTGCCATAACGGCGGTAGCAGGGGAATTGGAGGGTATACCAGTGACGATGATGGTGATGGCTCGCGTGCTCTGATCGATTGGTAGAGAAGCATCCGTAGTGGGATGCTCTGGGCTGCCGCGTCTGCGCACGGTTTGGCATACCGGGCTGCGATTGGCGATCCAAAGGGCTTGTCTCGTGCTCAATCCATCACTCCACCCACGCTTTCCCCAGCCACTAAGGAATAGGTCACAGGTTCGTGCCGGAATGCGACACCTCCCACGACTTTCGCACGTGCTAGCCTTCTTCACAGAGAACAGGTCAGTCCCCCTACAGAACACTGCCAGGGTCTTGGCCTTTAAGATTGAGCGATACCTACTCCGTACCCACTCTCGCAACGGCTTTCTGGGTAATATAAGCTATTGCCCTATTATTGGCCGTCGAGGGTCGTGTAGAGACAGTTGACACTAGGGGGTTCCAAAAGAAATGTCGATCACGCAATGACGCTCGAAATCGAGAAAGATTCCCAAATCGAGTCTGGACGCCATTCATCACGATCCTTGTCATTGGTCAATCGTTAGAAGGAGACATAGGGTGGCGTCTCGATTTGATTTACTGTATCCTTCTTTGTCACGCAAACGACGTACAGGAGAAGTAGGCTTGAAAATGTTTGCAATGTGAGAACCACCGTAAAAGAATTACATGTCCCTCTGCCAAACCAAACCAACTCTGTTTCTGGGTTGGTTGATTTGTTTGTATCTTTTTAAAATAGTATTTCAAAGAAGCTAGAATAATCAGACTATGGTCGTGGTAGTGCCGTCTCAGTTCATCTCGTCCGTTTCCGTCCTATATTATCCTTTCAGCCTCAATAGTGCTAATCTCATTCCCAATCCAACCCATTCTCTCTGAAATGGTATGATCTCAACTGATGCGTCTCCATCACCGCAACGCTTGGTCCTCCCGCGCTCTAATTGAGATTTAGCTCCTCGAACCTCTCTTGAATATCGCGTTCATGCACTCTTCGACCCGTTCTATCGTAGAATCCGCTTGCGATCCTCAGCCATTCCCCTTCCTTATCCTTCTTGACCAACCAAGAGAGAATCTCCAATTCCTGAACGTCAAACATGTCGTCAGCTGTCAATTCCTTTAATTGTGGTAGCGTGAACGCTGGGTACGCGTCTGCCTCTCCTTCTACTCCATCGCCGTAAACACCATTGTTCCCTTGGGTGTCTCCATTTCCATCTCCATTCCCGCTCTCAGGTCCACCATTGTCCCCACTAGCATTCCCTTCGCCTTGTTCTTGCTTTCCGCCGGGATTCTCCGAATTAGCATTGCCATTGGCTCTCAGCTCTTTGAAACGCTTCTTGAGATCACTGGGAGACTTTTCGAGTTCCGCAGCAATCTCCTTCCAAGTACTTTTGCCATTGGCTTTCATCTCCAGGAGCTTGGCATCTTGCTCCGGTGTGAAATCAGCCTCTTCTTTAGAGCCAGCAGCAATACTACCGTGATCCATGCTCCGGCTACTATTGTTGGTCTCTTTTCCGTCCTCGTTCTTTTCGGTAGATTCGCCCGTGGGTTCAGACGATTTAATAGCATTCGCAGGAGTGGTCTCGGGTTTCTATAAGACAAGTGTTAGCATCGTCAAGAAATACATCAATCAATAATGAGAGTCACCACCAGAAATAACAGAGCTAAAGATCGAACTTGATTTAAAGACTAGGATTGGATGTGATGACAAATGATATCATAATATATGCTTTGGGAGAGAAAGCCGTCTATTGACGTGCATGATCATCGAAAAGTGACAGAAAGTTGAGAGGTGATGCAGATCGATTCGGAATCCAGGACCGGGTACGTGTCCTAAAAGTTAAAGTCGCCGTGTGTCTGTTTTTCTCGAGCCCCTCTGGCCTGGACACCAGGCCAATTATACTGACACAAGTAGGCAGGGGAGCTTTGAATGACGATAGCATAGGATAGCAAGCAAAGCTTGAAATAGGAGAACTGCTCACCTTCATTGGCGGTCCACGACTTCGCAACGTGCGCGAGCCTGGCACATCGTTAATAAAAATATCGAAGAAAGACACCTTTGGCCGGGTGCGTTTAGGAGGCATTGTAAGAGGCTGGGTATTGTATGTTTGTTGACAAGCCGAGAGTCCGATCAAGTTGAATTAAGGATTGTTGACCCTAGAGCCTAGATTTGAAGGGTCAAGTGAATGCTTTCGGAAGAAATGAAGGCCAGGGATCAAGTGAGTGGCTTTGTTCACTCCCTCCCTCTCAAGAGATGCGAAGAGTGGATCCTAGACCGGGATCACATGTCGTTGCTCAGAACGTTCAAGTGGTCATTTAAGTGTCACTGAATGTCACTGCAAGAAATGTTGAGGGCCTCAGAACATGTAAACTGCTATGCACATGTTAATAGAGATCCGATACATTTTCTGAGCAAATCACAGCTCTAATCTATTGATCTCGGATCAGCCCTGAGAGTAGTGCCATCTATTGCTGTCAAAGATCTCTCTAAGATTCACATTGCATGTGTTGCAAAATCTCTTTCGGTCTTCAACACTTCTTGTTGCGAGCGATGTAGTTACGAAGCCGGCAAGCATCTCCAGGGCTCTTGAACCAGTCCTGAGAAGGCTAATAGTGGAAGAAATCAAGCAACAGAAAAGCAATAATCAGCCTGGGAGTGTCCAGAATTCGATAGGTATCTTCAGGGCAAATCAGTCCTCTTGAAGAGACCGCCAGTTTATGAGAAGCAAATAAGGCAAGAAAAGAGATTACTCCATGTCAAAGTGACAGCTTTTAGAGAAACGGATTCGTGGTCATAGAACAATACACATGAGAAGTGTACCAATAGTTTAGATAACTTGACATTCTCTCTAGACAAGCGGATCAGAGGGCGGGCTTCCGCTTAGTTTAAGATGGCTCTCTGAAAAGTCGTTCTGACAATCGAAAGTAGAAACTTATACTCAACCAGTTTCCTCAAATAGAGCATCTTGGGAGAGCACAATCCTAGGAAACTTCGCGCTAATGTTACGTTGCAGGCAGACATCTCGCAATTGCGATATTGCGATATGTTCGTGATGGCACTTCAGAATGTACTTGGGAATGTTGGATGACGCGTGAAGGTGGACATTTAGCGGAGCGAGTGTCGTCCTGATTTCAACGGCTCCGACATTTCACCGGTCCAAGGGACAGCTTTGCCAATCAAGCTCATAACGGGCACAATAACTTCTCTTTTATAGCATTTTGACGAGTCTTTCTCTAGACGTCAATCAAAATGTCTCTTCTTGCTTTTCGACTCTTGGTGGCCCTCCTCACATATTTTGGCCTCGCGTCATGCCACAACATCCAAATGAAGGCACACTCAAAAGAATGCTTCCACGAGCAACTTCATGCTGACGACAAAATGACCGTCACGTTCCAAGTCGGAGACAGAGAGTTTGGTCATAGCAGTGGAAATCTTGACATTGACTTCTGGGTATTCTTCATTCCTTAAGATTTGACTTGTCTCAGCGCGCAAGCTCAAGCTGATAAAATACGTCTTCATTAGATCCAGACTCCCTCCGACAAGACGCAAGTACACGAACGCGGCATTTCGTCTGGCGATCACTCTTTCACAGCTTCAGAAGATGGACGGTATACATACTGCTTCAGCAACATGGCTTCAAGCCACGCTACCAAGGAGGTGAGCTTCAACGTTCATGGCATTGTCTATGTGCCAGAGAGCGAGGCACCACAAGATCCACTGGAAAAGGAAGGTTTGTTAATATCGTCTCACAGCATTGTGGTTGTGGGATGAAAAGCTAAATTGCATACAGTGAGAACGTTGTCGGATCTATTAGCTCAGGTTAAGGATGAGCAATCGTACATTGTTGTGAGAGAGCGGACACATAGAAATACTGCAGAGAGCACCAATGCAAGAGTCAAATGGTGGAGCATCTTCCAATTGGGAGTGTTATTGGGTGAGGGTATCTTTCAAGTTTGGTGGCTCAAGAGATTCTTTGAGGTATGTCCTTTTAACGGAGCAAATTCTGGTAGGCTTTGGACTAATAATATATCTTCCAAAGGTCAAGCGTGTTGTATGATACCCGAATAAATACAGAATTAGAATGTCTTTATATTCAGGCGACCTCTCCATTCAGCCTCCTGGCCTTTAGGGGTATCTTCCTCTGGACTCCCGTCCTATTGAAACCTCGCCTTTCAGACTCTAAAAAGCCAAAAGACCCCCTTTTTGATTTCACGTATTCTTCGGCTGACTATAAACTCTCAGCCCCAAGTGCGTTATTTGGCAATAACGAAATCGAAACCACACAACCTAATGTTACACCACCAGCTAAATAAAGCACGCTATTCACGTTTCCGCTATTCGCGTAAAGGTGCTGTGCAATCAATGGACTTACGATCCCAAACAACCTACCCCAGAAACTTGCCACTCCGCAAGCCGTTCCTCTGATTGGTGCAGGGAATGCTTCCGGCGTCCATCCATACAATACCGCATTAAACATACTTTGGAAAAAATATTCCATCACATTGAGACCAATGTTGGACTTTTCATCATTAACGGCGCTGAAGATGAAAATGGAGGCACCCATGAGTCCCGAAGATATGACCATGGTCCATTTACGACCAATGGTGGGCACCTGGTAAAGCAGAGCGCCCAGTGCAACGCCGACGATACCCGGAAGATAAATGTATACGTAGGAGCGATACGTGAATTCGAGGGAGAGATGGAGGGCGCTATTCTTAATGGCAAGAATGGTGGGTAGATAGAACCCTAAACAGGCAAGAGAAGTTAGCGGCATACTACAGGTGTGTCAACTGTATGAAAGCTTCAAGATTGAAGAACTCACCGGCAACCGTGAAGCCCCAGTAGTCCATGATATAGGTTAACCAGGTGAGTACAGTTAACCGAATCATCTGCCGGGAGGCAAAAAGTATTTTGTAGCGGTCAAGTTCCAGCTGAACCTTTTGAGTCCATGTTGTTTTGAGCTGCTTCGCTCCTCCACCAAGCATAGGATTGCTACTACCCGTCGAATCGTGCTCTTCGGTCAAGGAATCAAATGTCTCCAAAGTAATACCACACTCGCGCCCATTGAATCGTGCAACGTATTGCAATGTCTCCATTGCTTTGTCGTCTCTTCCTCGGTACACAAGGAACTTTGGCGATTCCTTGAATCGAAAGATCACTGTCCGTAGGAGGAACACGAACAGAGTGATTGCGCCAAGTGTAAATAACATGTACCGCCATCCCATGTTGTCCTCTTTACTACAGCACGGAGCCGCATGAGTTTTGCAGGAAGGCAATGCGTTGGATTCGGTAAAATCGGGCTTGCATGAGTATTTGGGGATGAATCCATATGCAATAGCACTACAGATTACGACCCCGATGGGTTGAAATATCGAAAGGAGTGCGAGAAAGAAGCGACGATTCTATTCGGCTGTAAGCTTTCACAGTTTGACGATCTTAATCCATCGAGGACTGACCTGAGGAATGAATTCTAATGTGATAGTCGTATCAATTGGAATGTTACCGCCCACACCAAATCCAACAAACGCTGTCAAAACGAGAAATGCATCATAAGTGTTGCATCCGCCCAAACCAATACCGAAGACCGATGCGATGAGTACGGTAAGATTAAAGGCCCATTGACGACCTGTAGATAAATATCAGTAACGGTTCAGGAATGCAGCAGTCGCCTCTGGAGAATAGGAGACTGACCGATTATATCCACGAGAACACCCCAGACGAAGGCACCTAAGCATTAATTAGGGACTTGCATCTTGTTCCAAGATTAGACCAAACTTGCCAGCGGTTAGACCAGCGTTAAAAGAAGTAGAAATATTGCCAGATTGGCCCTCTGTTTCTATTAGATCACTCGTCTCGTAAAGGGTATTGAAAGAATGTTGTCATACTCCCGAAGCCAAGTTCTTGCTCCAAAGGTCCCAAAGCAAGACCAAATGCTTGAGCCCATAAAAGATCAAGCATGTAACCAAATCCGCAAAGGGTCCAGATATACCTATCATTTCACGTTAGTGATCACGAAACGAAATCTTGCCTAGCAAGATGGTTGTCAGATGAGAATACCATTGATATCGGCCCATGCCCTGGGCATCGATTTCGCGGTTGATAAGGACGCATTTCTTATCGTAGAGACTGAGACCTTCAAGGTCTTCAAAGTCACCAGAAGGTCTCGAGCGGCCCGGGTCATCTATTACGTTGACGGCCTCCGGAGACCTAGATGAGCCGTCTTTGTGATCTGAGCCTTCCATGGTGGTTTCTTCGGTGCGGAGTAGCTTGTAGTCTGCACGGGACGAACGGAATGTGCCCGGGGCCATGGTTTATGTACTTAACACGCTGGGCCATGGGGCAAAAGTGTACGAAAAAAACGCTCGGAGCCTAGACGAGCGTAACACACGTCAACGTCGGTGGCTATCCCTCAGCGAGAGATAATCTGAGAAGAGTGAGAGGAGTTGATTGCCGGCTAGACTGCAAGTGGCATAGATGAAGCCAATGGGCTTGTCCCGTTGACACGGCAGGATTTTTACAGGTTGGCCGTGGTGGCCTGGGCTGGGCTGAAACGATCCAGAAAGTCTGAGAAGGACGGGGTTTGAAGAATGCGATGATCCCATATCGAAATGTTGGAGTGAACGGCTTAAATTTCTTGTCTATTAGTCGGACTGTGCCCATTCACATGATAGTATAGAGCTTGCGCGTGCTCTTGAATCTGTTGAGGCCCGTTTTGCTGCAGCCCCCCAGAACTTGCTTGAACGCTTGACGCATGCGGATGACCACTGTGACGTATACAATCTAACCATGCACTTGGACCTGCAGTCCCGTTGTCTAGTGGCGGGCGCGCTCGTCTTGTCCCACCGGTCACACATTCACCACCGACGAGATGTGACCCGCCCCCAAACCCCCACAGGAATGTACTCCCGACGATCTCTTGTCAGCGTTCACAAGTCGTGTACAACCACAGCACACTGTCAAGCTGCTTGTCGCATATCTAATCAGCATCTATGCAATCCAATGTTCATCTTTCGTGGCTTGGACACTCCTAAATGTGCCGTTTCAGGATTCTGTTCACGTCTTCTTGATTTCTGAAATTCAGGCGACAGCTCCGATTTCAACAAGAACTTTCTACCAACCTTTCTGGCAACGTTAGATGCTATGTCTGGTCACAGGATGTTCTGGCAATTACAATCGGGATCCCAGTACATGACGACATTGCCCTTAGTCTGTTGATATACGAGGGGCCGGGCTGCTTAATGACCACGTTTATCTTATCTTTTACTTGCGGGAACAGTCTTAATGACCTTTCATTCTCCACAGACTTGGGAACAGTTAGAACGCGTATGTTTCGCTACAGGGTCATAGCCGGGAAATATGAAAATCCATAGCTTTTTGGGTTTGCATGTACTGCACAATCGGTGCAGCAAATTATTTCTTGGCCAAGCTGGTATACTGGAATCAAGTTGGGACTTGATAGCAGATCGATGTGAGACCAGCTCCGTCATGTAAAGTATTTACGAGCTTTTGATTATCTTTAGTTTGACCCTATGGACCAGCGACGGTTCCAACAGGAGATCCTGGCCACTTTCTGCTATGCTGTCGAAAAACTTAAGAGAATCTCGATACCACTCAGGTAACCGGAAATATTTAGACGCAAAGGTCCCGTTAATTTTGGCTGTCAAGTGCGTCGCTAGACATGCATCACCAAACATGTGTATGGCTTGTGATTATATCCCTTGCCAATTACAACATTGGTTGTAACAATCATCCGTGGAGCAAAAGTGTTACTCTATTGACCTGAATGCTCATTGAAATCCCGTCTGAATGACAACAGATTGTAATTTATTGTCGTCGTCAAGTCTGTAGTAATTGAATTGTAGATAAGACAAAGGGTTTATTTTATGTGTCATGGGTTTTATGCATGCAGGTGCGAAGCTGCAGAAAGCAGCTAGAGTAAAACAAATAATTGGTTGCTTGAATCTATCAGCCGCGTGTAGCACCCACGATCATCAAACTTCAGCTGCTTACACCCTCAGGCTGAGAGTCCCCTCAGTTGCAACACACAACAGTCACTTACTTCTTCATGTTGTGAGTGATAATGGAAAGCATCAATAACTATTAAACACGACGCACACACGCGTTAGGCCCACTTTTTTACCGTTTGGCGAGCAGCCATCGACGAAAGCCGCAGAGCTGCAATCTCTAGCGGCACCTCTTATGGACTTGGCATGGAAGAATTGAAACACGATTGGATCAATAACGATTCCCACGGAACTCTTACAACCATTTTGGGCATCTATTGCAGCCGCGGTTTACCGCCAGTTCGTTGTGTGCGTTTCAATGACCAAGCACGTGCTTTGTTTGGCTCAGCCACAGCATCAGAGGTCTAGACTCATCAAAAGCAAAATGATAAGTTAGCGGTGCGGGATTGGCTTGCCTTCACGTGCCTAGTGTGCCCCATCTTACTTGTTTACCCCTCCATCTTCTTTATTCTCTCTCGAAGCTCGGGAGGCGGTCTGAAAAATGAATTTGCTTTGCTAACACTTGCTTTCGGGCGATCTGTGTTTGCTTTTTCTCGCCCATAGTCCTTAGGGACTACAATACAAGCTCCAAACATGACTACCATCCAATTTGAAGAACCAATTAGGGTCCACAGAAATCGCCCACTAACTTCCGGCCTTGACGATGGAATTCACAATATTCGCTCGCGTTCGAGGGGTTCTTCTGCGGAGCGGCGAAGCTTCAGAAGAACAAAGACGCCCGAAGTACAAGATGAAGATCCTGGTCTCAGACAACAGGGAGATTACAAGCAAAAACAGGTCAATTGATACTACCAGCGCCCTTTTGGAGGCTTCGCTCATTCTAACCCTCATTCTAACCAGGTCTTTCATGGTAAACACTTGCTTTGGTTGACATATCAATCCATTGGTGTAATCTATGGCGACATTGGTACAAGCCCGCTCTACGTCTATTCTTCCACTTTCTCCGCACCGCCCGACAAGAGAGATCTTGTGGGAGTACTATCCATCATTATCTGGACACTTACTGTGATGGTCACGGTGAAATATATTCTGATCATTCTTCACGCGGACAATGATGGCGAAGGCGGAACTTTTAGCACGTACTCACTATTAAGTCGCTATGTAATTCCAGCCCGATCCGATTTCTTCTCGCAATGCTGATCCAATTCTCTTCTTCCAGTTGAATATCACGAATCGTGATCCAAGGGAGGCTTCAATGATTGAAATGAAAAGATACTTGTCCGGCGATTTGGAAACTGCTGGCCGCTATATGCGATACGGTATTGAGAAAAGCGGATTCATCAAGGCCCTCTTGAAGGTCATTGGAGTTCTCGCTGTTACCATGGTCATGTCAGATGGTGTCTTAACCCCAGCTCAATCAGTCTTAGGAGCTGTTCAAGGAATTGAGGTCGTAGATCCGTCCATCTCAAAAGCAACCGTGATTGGAGTGACAGCTGCGATTTTGATTCTTCTCTTCTTGATTCAACCGTTTGGAACTACGAAATTGGCTTCGACGTTTGCGCCTATCATCATAATCTGGCTTGCTTTTAATGCCGTCTTTGGAATCTACAATCTTGCCAAGCACGATTGGACGGTCCTCAAAGCATTTAACCCTGGATTCGCGTTCGAATATCTGATTCGACACAAGGAAGAAGGTTGGAAATCTCTTGGTGGTGTGCTCTTAGCCTTCACCGGAGTCGAAGCGCTTTTTGCAGATCTGGGGGCATTCAGCATGAGAGCAATTCAATTGAGCTGGCTCTGCTACACCTTTCCATGTCTACTCCTGGCCTACACTGGTCAAGCTTCTTACATCAGTCAGTATCCTGAGGCCTACTCCAATCCATTCTTCAATGCCGCTCCTCATGGCACTCTGTATCCCTCCTTGATTATTGCTATTCTTGCAGCAATTGTTGCCTCGCAAGCTATCATTACAGCAACGTTCCAGGTATGCATATTCGGACGTGTATAGTCGGGAAGCTTTCAAACTAATCCCTATCAAGCTCGTGTCACAGGTCATGAAGCTTTCCTATTTCCCCCAAATCAAAGTTGTGCATACTTCAAAGGTTTTTTACGGGCAGCTTTATGTGCCTTTGATCAATTGGCTTTTGATGGTTGGAACGGTCCTGGTTGCGAGTATCTTTAACAATGTACGAAACTTCAATCTTTCTTGAGAAATCACTCCCTTACTCACAACTTTTGACAGACAACTTCTCTGGGCAATGCTTATGGCTGCTGTGTCATGTTCGTCACCTTCTTTGACACTTGTATGGTTTCATTAACTGCCATCTTCGTGTGGCGCGTCAGCCCTTGGATTGTCGTCCTTCCATGGTTAACGATAGCTTCTTTGGACGGTACGTATCTAACTTCGGCTTTGAACAAGGTCCCCGATGGAGCTTGGTTTACGCTTATGCTTGCATGCATACTTGCCTTGCTACTAATTCTATGGCGGTTTGGAAAGGAACAACAATGGGCGGCAGAAGCCGAAGACAGACATCCGACATCTCATTTTATTACACTACGAGGCGATGGCCAGGTACAGCTTAATCAGAAATTCGGTGGAGGTGTCATGACTCCAATCCGTGGTTTTGGTATTTTTTTCGACAAAGCTGGCGAGACAACACCTATTGTCTTCAGCCAATTCGCAATAAAGCTTGTTGCTATGCCCGAGGTTTCTGTATTCTTCCATCTACGGCCACTTGAAACGCCATCGGTGGCGCCTGAAGATCGGTATACCGTCTCACGACTTGGCATCCCAAACACGTATCGAGTCGTCTGTCGTCATGGTTTTAATGATGAAGTTGTTACCCCAGACCTTGCATCTGTCATCTACGATCAAGTACGCTCCGCCATTATACTACGTAAGAAGAAGGCCGAGGGCAATGGCGAGCTTGAACCCAAATCTGAACCAGGTTCTCAACCATCACATGTTGTCGAAATCACGAACCCTACTGAAGACCCTGATAGCATCAACAACATGAAAAAAGAAGTCTCAAGTAGTGCAGAAGAGAAGGGTTCCAAAGAGCTTGAGCTGAATATGCTGGAACAGGCCTATGAGCATCAAGTCCTCTATATTATTGGCAAGGAGCAGATGAAAGTCAAGCCTAAAAATGGGCTGTTCCGTGCACTGCTATTGCACCTATTTCTGTGGATCAGGGAAAATACCAGAACTAAAATTGCGAACCTAAGAGTACCAATGGATCGGATTATTGAGGTTGGTTTCGTAAAGATAGTTTAAACCTGGCCGGTCTTTTCTTTTTCTGTTCTATTCAGGGGAATGAATATATATAGTGCACACGGCTCCAGTCAGGAGAAATGCTATGGATGGGTCATAATTCCTTGAAGGATTCTCCAAAATTACTGATAGACATCGCTTTACAATAGACAAGGGGTTTATTTATTCGGATAATGACTGCTGCCTCCATCAAAGCCAACCGCCAGGAATATCCTCGTACCAACTAGCTAGGTATTGGTTCTTCTCTAAGACGAGGACAACCAAGAACTGCCATAAAGACTATCCTGTGACCATCTGGCAGAATCCTCAGAAGGCTTGAAATGATGTTATCATTCCTAAGGCAAGTTTGCTTACTTGTGCTCGATTATATTCGCAAGCCTGATATTCTGTCATTTCAATTTCACTTTCTCAAAGATTCGGGCTTTTCGGCTCCAATCAGTGGCTGCAATCCTGGATCGCCCTTCTCCATTGCCCGTCGATAGCCATCCCGTTCGCTTATTCTTTTGAGGTAAGCGAGGATTGCATCATATCCCTCGAGACTATACGGAGCAAAAAGTCTCATCGTTGTCAATGTGCAGACGTTCATGATGTCCGCTGCCGTAAACTCGTCGCCCGCGAGCCAGGTATTTTCGCGTAGTCGACCTTCAAGGATTTGGAGAGATTGTTCAAACCCGCGCTTGGCAAATTTTGCAGTCATATCGTCAGGGGAAATCCCAGATCGTTGAAGTGAAGCATAGCGCATGAGGGCTGGTTGGAAATATCCATTCCCAAAGTGCAAGTAATACAGGTAGGAGTGCCGGCCATGTTCTGCACGGTCCACCAATCTGCACACTTTGTTATTATTATTAAAATTTAAATATCTCCACAACCAAGAATTGGTTGAATTTCAACTGTTGATATGTTATAAATAAAATAATAAATTTTTAGAATATTTAATAAGAATTTAAATTTTATTAAGAGTTATTCAATTATTTTAAAATATTTAAAATATTTCAATTTTTAGGGTCTACCACGGTGTTATGAACCACACCACCGCGTGGCTCACGCTGTACATACGCTCCGCATACGATTAACATATAATTCGTATACATTCAATCATAATAATTCAAAATTTTTCAAAAAATATGAAAATTAAAAAATAAATACAAATTATTTATGATATATTTTTTAAAAATTCATTTTTATCAATTCATGGAATTATATGAGAATTCAAAATTCCATATTCAATATTAAAATATAAATTAAACGACGATTTATCATTAATAATTATTAAAAAATTATAATAATTTTTAATAAATATTAAAAAATCAATTTTAATTCATTAAATTAAACGATATATTATTATAGAAATTCCAATTATATATTCATTATTAATTGAATTTATTAAATTTTTATGAAAAAAATACGTTTATTATATATTCCATTTATATTTTATATAAATCTATTTTAAATCTATTAATATCAATTAAATCAAATATTTTATTAAATAATATTCTTAAATTCGTAATATATATATTAATCAATTAAAATCTATTTATATGAATAAAATAATTATAAAAATAATGAATTACTGATTTGATATATTCAAAACGTAATAAAAAGAATATAAATATAATATTTTAAATATTTATAATATAAACGAATCAGAATTCGATATTAATAAAAAATAATTATTTAAAATATTGATTTATTTTAATATAAAAAAAAAATAAAAAATTATAATAAATAAATAAAAATGAATTATAATAATTGAATATATTAATATAATAAATGAAATATTTATATTTTTTTTAATCTTTAAAAATATATAATTGAATTCATATTAATTATTTATAAAAATATCATTAGAATATTATTTCATAATTAATAAAAATGATTAAATATCAAATGAATTGATATTATATTAATTAATTAAAATTTTTGATTTTTTAATATATGAATAATATAAAAATCGTAAATATCTTTTTATTATAAATGGTTATAATAATCATATTTAAATCAAATTCATTATTTATTATATAAAAAATAAAATCGATTTTATAATTATATTATCATATTATTTATATATATTTTAATAATTTGATATGAATATATTTTTTATATTCAAATGATTTTATATAAATGAAATAATTATATTTTATAAATTCAATATATAATAAATATCTAAAATAGAATAGATTAAAATATTTATTCAAATATATAATATAATTATATTAAAAAAAAATATTTGTATTAATTTTTAAAATATAAATATAATATTTTTAAATTATAAATAAATTTTGGATAAATTATTTTAAATATAATTATTATTATATACAAAAAATTTTATATCATTTAATTTAAATAATTTGAATTATTTATTATTAAAGAATTCTTTTTCAGAAATTATTATATTTATCAAATTAAATAAAAAATTTATAAAAATTTTGAATAAAAATAATATAATTAATTCATTTATAAAATATTATATTAAACGTATAATATATTTTTACGAATTTTAAAATATAATAATTATTATTATAATCAAATAATTAATAAATTAATTAGAATTTTTTGATAAATAAAAATATAATATTAAAAATAAAAAAATCGAATTAAAAAATATTAATATTTAACGTATCTGCATAGCGAGCGGACCATCATAGCGAGCGGACCACCCGCACCCAACTGTACGAACTTTTCTTTTATCAACACAATAATATTTTATTATAATTATTAAAACTAATCGCTATTTTCTTTTTCAGAAGTTAAAGAATCTATCTGATAGGTTCGCGCATAATGCCCAGGTTGTTTGCAGTTGTTATAATATTATACGCGCGGATTCTTGCCATTTATACGACCATCCTTTTCACATATATCACCTTTTTCAGTTTTAATAACATTTTTTTATGATTATAACGCATTCATTTCTGAAATATTAAATAATCCGCCAGTATGTAATCGAATTTTTTTGATTTTCCGATATTTATTTAATATTTCATTTATCGTACGAAAATTTTTATTCTCTATTTTTAATAATATCAATTTATATATTAATTTTGAAATATCTTTTATTTGAATATCAATTAAATTATATAATTGAATTGAAGAATTATTTTAATATTTTATGATTTTAGATTTCAGATTTATAAAATTTTATATTATATCTTTTATAATTTTAGATATATTTGGATTTATAAATATGGTATTTATCGAATAAGAATTTGATGATATAGATATTCTAAATTTAAAATTTAATTAATTGATTATTTATTCTGGATTATATAGAATAAGGCCAGTTATTCAAAATCTTGTTTATATATTTTTTTCGCCCATTAAGACAAAAAATATTTTTTTAAAGATGAAAAAGAAGTCGTTTTTCGTAATATATATAAATTGAGACCGTATTAAATATTCAATTTTTTTATCGTATAAAATTTTTAAAAAATCAAAATATTTTATATCAAAAAATTAAAGAATATACGATAAATATGAAAATATATAAAGAATAATAATATCTATTTTTTGATAATAATTATCGAATTTAAAAAAATGATGATTATTATATTTATTAAGAATTAAAAATTGATATTTTCTGATTATATGAAATTTTATAAATTTTTTAAAATATTATAATCAATCTAGATTAATCTCATTTATTATTCAATCATTTACGTTTAGATGAATTCGTCAGATGATGAAAAATTCGCCATTTATATATCAAGAAAAGAAATGATATTTGCCTTTTATAATAATATATAAAAATAACGCCCAATTATTTGTATAAATATTCTGGATTATTGAAATTCATTTTCGATTATCAGATTATTTTGTATAAAGCCTTCTTTTACAATTTAAAATAATAATAACCTTTATATGCGATAATATTCCCATCAAAAAATCAGTCTTATCAAAATTATAGATATCGGTATTGATAATTTCGTATTTATTAATTATATTATATATAAAATCAAATCAGTTTTGTATAATTATAAAATTTTCAATTAATATTTTCTGATAATTAATCTTTTATCAGAATCGTATTTTAAATAATAATTATCGTTATATGAAATTTATAATTTATCGAAATCTGATATACGATATATTTCGAATTTCGCGCAAACAATCAGCCATATTTCGTATATCATTTTATTTAGGCAGAAATCCATGATCGATTAAATTCATAATACAATTCAGAATTATCTTCTTTTCTATTTTGATAAAATTCATTGAATTAATTGAAATATTATATCATGATTATCGGCCATCATATCGAATAATTAATATCGTATAAAAAATTTCATAAATTTGAATTACAATTTATGTATTAAATTTTGAATCATTTTTAAGAATTTGAAATATTATGATTATCTTATTTTCATATAAAAATGACTGCATTTTTGTGTATAGAAAAAAATGATTGTAAAATTCAAAATTCGTAAAATTGGATGCGGGTGGTCCGCTCGCTATGATGGTCCGCTCGCTATGCAGATATGTTATATAATTATAAATATATTATAAATTATATATATATCAAAAAAGAAATTATATATAAAATGTTATCATAAATAATTAATAAAAATTATATTAAAAAAAGAAAAATCGGAAGAAATAAATTATATATCTAATAATTCTTCAGATAATTCAGATTTAGATTTGGAGATATGAATATGAAATATATGAGATTCGTATACTGATCGTATGCGGAGCGCATGTACAGCGTGAGCCACGCGGTGGTGTGGTTCATAACACCGTGGTAGACCCTAAATAAAAACATAATTATAAATAAAATTTATTATTTTGAATTAATATAATATATAAAAAATATATAATATATGAAAATCAATTATAATTTTAAAATATTAATTATCTAATAAAATATATTTGGTATTAAATAAATATTTAATATTAAACTGAATAATTTTATAATTAATAAAAATATTAATGTAAAATTTTGATTATAAATAGAAAATAATTTAAATTTTTAATAAACAAAATATAATTTAATATTTATTATTAAATAATAGATATATAAAAAATAAAATAGAATTTTAATAAAAAATTATTTTAAATTAATATAATTTTATATTTAATATTAATATTTATTTAAAGAATTTAATTAATTAATTATAAAATTATATATTATTTAATTATAAAAGATTTTTTTTTTTATTTATTAATAGAATTTTTTTTTAAATCATTTTTATTAAAATTCAATTAAAACTTTTTATAATTATTATAATTTTATGATTAATATGATTATAAATTATAAATTTTATATATTTAATTATATAAATAGTTTTATTAAAAAAAATATATTTTTAATTAAATTAATATAATTCTTTTGATATATTATATTATATATTCAAAAATATAATATTAAAAATTTTAATATTTTTATATTTAATATTAAATTTATAAATTAAAAACTAATATAATTAATTTTTTTTGGTTAAAAATAATAAAAAAATAATTATTAATTAATATATTAATTATTTGATCTATTATTTAAATTGATAATTATATTTTTTCAATATATAACTTTAATTTAAAATAATATATTTTGTAATAATTTAATTAAAATTTATATAATTATATTAAATTGTTTAAAAATTAATACTCTTTAAATAATTTAAAATAATTAAATAAATATCTAAAAATTATAAATTTTAATTATATAACGTACAACACAATTGAATTGGCCACCCAATTGGATTGGCCACTTTTCCGCATTTTCGTATAACTCAATTTAAATCCATTTTTTTCCCACATTCTATTATGATTTAAATCTAGAAAGAAAGTGACCTTATTCTTATATTTCAGACATTTTAAAAGAATTCTAAATTAAATATTCGCCGTATAATAATTATTTATAAAATTTCTCGTACGATATTTTAAAATCAAAAATACGAAAAATTTTTATAACGCGATATTCAATATTTTCATCAAAAATTCATTAAATTAAAAAAACAGATATTCGTATAATATATATTTGATTTAAATTCGTAATCATTTTTTCTCTGATATAATAATATTGAAAATATGACGAATCGATTATTATATGATTATAATATATTATACGTAAATAAAAATTGGATTTCTAATTTCATATAATGATAATCTGAATTACGTATATATTTTAATCATAAAATTAATTATCAGAAAATTTAATATGAAAATTCTGACAAATTTCGCGAATGATTTAATCTCATATAATATATAATTGACCAATTTGGCATTTAAAAGGGGGATATTTATAATTTTGATAAAACAGGATTTTTGATAGATCAAATCTCATTAAAAATGGTTATTATCAGTATTAAAAAATATGAAAAATCTTATACGATCCAATAAAATAATCGAAAATAAATGATAATAATTCAAAATATGGACGTATTAAATTATATCATTCCATCGTATATCATTATTATAGACAAAAATCATTTTTCATTTTGATATTAAAATAATTTATTATCATATAATTAAATGATTATTATATTAGATAATAATTGAATAATAAATAAACGAAATTTAGATTGAATTCAATATTTCAATTGATATATTATAAATCATATAACAGATATATATCATTTTTTCATTTTTAATAAACACAAAAATCATTATTCAATTAATTTTGAATTATTCTATCAAAAAAATAATATTATTATTTTTTATATATTTTTTTATTCATTATATAAATTATAGTCATTTAATATAGATTATTTTCGCGTATTAAAACACATGTACGGTCAAATAATTGATAATCTCGTATAAATATATATCATTTATATTTTAAAAAAGGATTTTTTTCCAATATTTTATAAAATTTTTCAAATTATTATGATAGAATCAAATATTCAAAAAGATTTTCGAAAAATAGAATTTATATCATACAATTCAGAATATGTAATTTTATAATTAGATATGAAATTATATATATTTATATCCCCTAAAAATTCATCTGAATCCCCCCTTTTTTGGAAATCAAAGATATCATATAATCCCATTAAAATATAATTTTAAAATGAATATATTAAAAACCGAATTATACGATATCAGAATAATTTTTTATTTGAATTTTTATCTATTATCAATCAATTTTTACGTGATATAATTATAATAATATATCAATTTATCATTTTGAAAAAAGAGAATTAAATATTTTATATAATAAATCAAAAATTTAACCGATATCGGAAAATTAAAAAAATCCGTCTATTAAAAGAAGAATCTCTTTTTATACAAAATGGACAAAATCTATAGATTCAGAAAAGATCTAAATAAATAATATAATAAAAAATAAATGAAAATAATAATCGTACGAGAATATCAAAAACAGATAAACGATAATATAATAACTGTAATAAATCTGGATATAATACGCGTATCTGTATTATAATTAAAGATATATCTGAGGAAGAGAATTCTGAATAATATAAAAAAATTTATATTATTATGATTGAGTTATTTAAATTCTTCTTATGAGAGTGCGGAAAAGTGGCCAATCCAATTGGGTGGCCAACTCAATTGTGTTGTACGTTATATTAAAAAATTAATATTTTATTTATAATATATCAAATTTTGAAATCAAAATAATTATTAATTATAAAAATATATAAATTTTAATAAAATTTATAAAATTGTTTAACGTATCTGCATAGCGAGCGGAACAACATAGCGAGCGGAACACCGCTCCGTATTTGTACGAACTTTTCTTTTTG
>JAGEMR010000211.1:0-34168 GCA_021030915.1 Astrothelium macrocarpum
AATATATTAATTAATATTGAATTTATTAATAAATTATTAAAATAAAAATGGCGGAATAATATAATATTTATTTATATTAAAATCATGAATTCGTCCGATTAAATAATATAATATATACATTTCATGAGTCAAATTATATCATCAAATATTGGATTTATTAATAAATTATTAAAATAAAAATATCAATTTTATGAAATTTCATTTAAATTGAATAATTTGAATAATTCAATTAATTTCATATATTTCGAATATTTCATCTTTTTCTATTATTTTTTTCATCATTTTTTTATTCTTCTAATTATTCGATCTATTATCAATTTATTTAATTGATAAATTATTCATCTATTTGATTAATTAAATTATTAATTAATTTGTTTTTTATTCCATTTTTTAATATTTTGAAAAATCACGATAATAATATCTTTCATTACATCTTCTTCAATTAATAATTTAATTTCTTCATCATTTTATTATAAAAATTTGAATTTTTCAAGGTCATATTTATATTAATCAAGAATTTTTATCATTTTATCGAATTCAATTTTGATCAAATCATATTTATTTTATTATTTATATCATTCCAAATATATTGATATTCTTTTATTCATCATCAATTCAGATATTAATAAAAATAATAAATCGATAATTCTCATTCATAATTTTTTATTTGATATATATATTTTATTAAATATATTTCATTCGTTATTCCAATATTCGCTAATTAATTTCTGATAAAAATTATTAATAATTATAAAAATAATATTTACAAAATTAGAAATTAATATTGAATTTATTTTATAATTTTATTCATTTCATTCAATAAATTATTCACACAATTCAAATAATGATTTATTAATAATAATTATTCCTTTTTTAATTAAATTATTCTATTTTCTCAAATCTATTATATTAAATCGAATATATTTTTAAATTGATATATTAATCTAATATCATATTGAATTCTAATTATATTTATTAGAATAATTTCATTTTTTGATGATATTATAAATCAAATTATTAATTATTCTAATATATTAAATCATTTAAAAAAGATTCTTTTTCATTAATTTAATAATAAATATTTAATATTCAATTAATTAATTATATAATAAATCAAATAATATTAATATTTTATCATATTTCATTTATTCATTATTTTTAATGGAATTTTATCATTCATTAATTCAATATTAATATTCATTATAAAATTCTAATCATTTTATTTAATTCAGAATTCAATTAATTTCTAATTAATTTTGATTCATAATTCGGATTCTAATAAATTAATGAATAAATTAATTAATTATTTTCATATTTTTAATATTTTTGATATTAATTTGATTTTAATTTTTATAATATCAATCCAATTATTAAAAATTTTATCAAATTTTATATTATCAAAATTATTCCGGAAATAAAAATTCCAATATTAATCTAACGAATTTATTATTTTATTTTTAAATATTATATATAATTTCCTATTCTTCAATTTAATTCATTATATCAGATTAAAATACAATGATTTTAATTATTTTTTAATTATTATTAATTCAATCGAATCAATTATTTTTTTATTATCATAAACCGATATCATATTAATATCATAAAATGGATTTAGAAATGAATAATCCATCAAAAAAATAAATAATAATTAATTAAAAAATGGATTTATATTAATTTGAAATGATTTAAATTGGGAATCAATAAAAATAGACATTTATATTTTTATAATCTATTCATTAGCCATTATAAATGGAATCTTTTTTATTATGATAACTGATTCAATTCGTCTCGCAATTCTAATCTCGACCATCAGAAAAGATAATTCATACCAAAATAGAATTGATTTCTTATTCAAATTGATTGAATCAGATACGATGAAATGACATTTTCGAACCATTTCGACCTCACCATCAAAAAAACGATTTCAAAATTACCGAATTAGAAAATCAAATGAACGAACTAACGAATTACAGATAAAAGGCAACCATCAAACTTTTTTGCTTGACTGATCCCAAGTTCCCATACAAATTTGGTGGTGCGGAGGGTGCGGACGTGCGGGGCTGCCTGAGAGGACGCCCAACCTTCACGCGAGTGTAGAGGGACGAAGTTCGGGAATTTCTCACCTTCAGGTCATGTAATGACACTCTGCAAAATGCCTCCATCGACTCCCATATATATGACTGTGATATTGTATAAAAATTTGCCATGCCCGATGTCTATCTACGTGGTGCGCATCCAGCGCTATACTGCGGTTTTTTTGCCTTTTTTTTTTCCAGAAAATTTGTCAGCCGTTGAGAATGCTCAGATTCAGCCTCCGTGGATCGAAGATGTCTTTTGTCAGTACTTTGGTAGGCTTTCAGCGAACGATCCATCCAGGATCTTCATGACGTTCCGAACATGCGATAAGACTGAGATGCATGAAGCTGCTGCAGGCGAATTTCCATCGCAAGGGCGCCTAAATACGAAATGCCCTCTCCTGTCATTTTGTCATCCCGGAGTGACGAGCTCCGCGCTGTATATGCTAACCAGACGATGCGAATAAGTTTCTGTGGCTTAGAACCTCTTGGGGCATTAAAAATTTGGACGTCCACTGCTGAGTTCCTGTCGGAGCTTCAAGCAGACGTAACCTTACGATATGTGCACTATCACAGCACCATTTGCCGTTCAGTGCTCTAGTTGTTTGTGGAGCCAAGTTGAAGCGTCTTCCACAGTGGTATTGATCTGGCTAGCTTAACGATGATCAGGCATTTCGTGATATCTAGCAATTTAGACGAAAAAGCATTTTGTCGGCACGATGATTTTGTGTTCTCTCCATACAAGCGTATTAGATCTATAAGAAGCAAAGTCTCCATCTTTCTTATTCCTTCATTATCCAGTCTCAAGAATTTCAAACACACTGCCTCTCGCTCTACCACGCAGCAATGGTTCTGATGTTTACCGGGGCTGTCGTCTTTTTAATTCTCGGGTTCATCTTAGGACTGCTCCAACTTTTGTTCACAGTCTTGAATTGGTGGGAAGTCAAGCAGGCTAGGGCCAGGAGTAGATCCACCATAGTATTATCATTTCTCCATGAAACTGACCCGACCCTAGGCTTGCATTCTGAGGCCTACACTCTGACAAGCTAGCTCCTCCGTATTGGCAGGGATCGAGCGTATTGTGGAAGCCAGGACTCAACCTTCCAAACGATTGTCGTGTGTCGGCTCTCCGTATATCAGCGAGTAGAATCTCTGAGCTGTAACGTGTAAAGAACCCCATTAGCGCTCTACAAATGGCGGACTAAGGTCTCACGAATCTCGGTCTATCAGTACAACTTGTGAGATTCATTGCAGGTCCCATATATCGTTGACTTACCATTCGCAGAGCTTTTTCTCAGCCTTCAGGGTCATTCATGGCAGCGTTGATTATGATTTGATGGATATGTGCTTTCTGCACCAAGCTAAGCGCTATGGGAGCCTGCTTTCCAAGGGACGGAACACGGCTTAGCCAATCGAAACTGTTGTCAGTGCATCCACATGGCCTACATATCAAGGCATGCACATGTCTACTCGTCGAAGGCAGCAATGAGTGGGGAGTGTGTGGATGGAAATCAAGAATTGGGGATTTTGGCCCCCTTACTACCCATCCAGCACTGCGACCCTACTTTTCCTAGATTAGCCAACCGATGAACTGAAAGAGCGTGATCATTGTCTTGAGCGACCCCTGAGACTTAAGATCCTGGCACAAAACACCATTGTTGCAGTCGATTATGGATAGCTCGAATTGTTTCTCGAATTTTTCCAATTTTCACGTAGTTCTAAGTTCTAACTATGTCCACAGTTTTAAAGTTATTACCGAGTTTTGCATACATTGAAAGTCATAGGATGAGCAGTTAGCTTCATAGATTGAGCAGAAATGAGCCGAAAATCGCATCTGTCATCATCTTGCAGAGCCGTATTTAGTCCACGTAGAGCAGAAAGCGACAACACAAACATCTGTAAATTCCCTCGCATGCTATGCATTTAAAATTACAGCCTTCCCAGAGCAAGGATAGTATACACAAGACAATGACCTCCAGCTACGCTTTTGCATCTTCTACCTTCCCCTCCTCCAGCTTCACTCCATCATTCTTCTCTACCTTTCCATCCCCTTCAACCTCTTCCTCCTCCTTCCTATCCACATCACCGTCCTTTTTCTCATCCCCCTCCAGTCCACCTTCCTCCCTTTCCTTCTCCGCACTCCTCGCCACTCCATCACCCACATTCCTCTTCGGCGGCTGCTTCGCCGCCTCCGGAAACAGCTCCGGCATCAGCCTCGGCAAAAACCGTTCCAGCCTCAACCACGTCTCATTCCACAGTCTCTGCTGCTGCGGCGTGCGCGGATCATACTCCTTCGGCGGCTCCGGGACACCCTGGGCCCCCTTCTCCCGCGCCGCGGTGGTCGGCGGCGGCGCCACCAAAAACCCCGCATCCGCCATCACGAGCAGGATGTTCTTCAGGCTCTCCGGGATCGCCTCCTCCAGCGTGTCGCTTGGCGCGCCGCCCCCTGCCCCGCTGTGCATTAGCCGGTCGAGCACCTGCAGGATGGTGGTCCACAGCTCGAGCATGCCCTCCCACGCCGCGAGCTGCGCGAGGTAGTGCAGGAAGGTTTTGCAGAGGAGTGTGGCGGCTTGTACGCGGGTTTCTGCCATGCCGGATGGGTCGGAGGAGTAGATTTCTGGGCGGAGGAGCTGGTGGATAAGTGGGAAGAGGACGGTGGAGAAGAGGGTGGTCCAGATGTAGTCGGAGTCTGGGACGGTGGTGGATGATGGTGGTGGGGAGGTGATGGGTGAGGTGGTAGAGCTGGTGGAGGGGGTTTGGCGGTGGGTTTGGTGGGTGAGTGATGGGGAGAGGAGAGCGCGTTGGAGGGATGTGAGAGCTTGGTGTCGGATGGAGCGGCAGGGATTGAGGGATTGGGTGGTGAGAGCACGGAAAATGGGAGTCCAGTATGCCGACCACGCTGCGAGTTGTAAGTTTCAAGAGGCAAGACATTGCGGTGCGATTGATAGCTCACCTTTTTCTTGATCAAGTTGGGACTGGGAAATGAAATTGGGGACGCGGTCAGTCATTTGATGAACTCGACTCATGGCTTTTACGCCACGAGTTACAGCCTCATTTTGCCTGCAAGTTGGTTAGCGACTTCGTTTTCTCATGTCTTTTTCAACGTACTTTGGCTTCTCCTTTTGCTGCCTCCCTCTCCTGAGAGCCTCATCTCTTTTCTGTTCTTGCATAGCACCTACACTGCCCAGTGTTGCAAAGTCATTCAGTAGTGAGATTGTTGGTTCGTAATTATCCGATGTAATTGCAGAGGGCGATCCTGTAATCACGTCTTCCAAGATATCAAATACTAATGCTGTTGCTTCAGTTTCTTGGTGTAGACGATGCAAGATGACCCAGAAATCGGGCGATGCTGCTATCTCCTTTCTCAGCGCTGGGGGTCCTTGTATACAAGCAAACATTCCCTTGAGCACGGGCAAGGCAGATTGCTTTAGCAAATCTTCATCAAAGCTAGAAATCGTATGCAGAACAACTGGAGCACGGATAAAATCGTGATCATTGCTGGCTCTCAAAAGCAGTAGCAAGTAGTGCACGGCTCTACTCAGTACAATGGCATGGACGTGTGCTGTATCCCTGATCACAGTCTGTAAAGCATTGGCAACTTGCTGGCCGAGATGTTCCACGGTTTCCGTGTCACGGAGTGCAAGGACAGTTGCAAGTTCGAGAACGTATACCAAACAAGGATCATAAAGGGACTTTTTGGCCTGTGGCCTTGTACCATTTGGTCGTAAGGGACTAGGAGCAGGGATATCAGGCTTAACGACGATGACGCGGGGGGAGGATGATTCAGGTATTTGAGCAATGAGCGATGCTATCAGCGATTTGAGAGACATGACTGGCATTTCTCTAATAGTGTGTCAGCCAAATGTAGTACAAAGTCGTTAGTGTTAGGTACATACTTGACGTTGGCGAAAATGTTTTTAAAGTCGCACGCCTTGATGCAATCAACAGTATTGAGAGTGTACTCGATCTCTTGATCAGATGGCTCCGGAGGCTCATCATTTGCGAAACTTGAAACGTAAGACGTGAAGGCAGAGAAAAGACCAGACTCGTTCGACCGCTCGCTGCGTTCAATAATCTGGGCCGGATTTTGCAAGGGAATTGGGGTGAGCGCAATTTTGTCTTCCGTAGAAGTATATGAAGCGGGAATAAGAGAATTGAGGAAAAGATTAAGCATTATGCGCACAAGCTACGTATCGGTTAGTCGTGGAATTCTGAGAATCAATTAACACACTTACGTGAACCCAGCCGTCTCTCACAGTGGCTTCGTGACCAGTCACAACTTTGAACAGCACAACTGTTGCCAATTGCGCCTTGAAATCACGACCAAAGCGTACTGCAGTCTCGCTCACCATTACACTTCTCTTTCCATTTTCGTCGTCTGCTTGAACTTCGGTATTGAGATTTGTGCTTGGCGGAGACTCCAATGCCAGTGTGCTAACTGAGCTTAGGCAGAAAATGATATGATCCAATGCATCACTTAGGCCATATTTTGCAGCTATTTGTGCACATTGATCAAATCCGGTTACAACACGGGAAAAGACTGCATCATCAGATGCAGATAAGAACACATAGGTCAAAGTTGCAACAACGGGCTTCCATGTAGCAGAGAACATATCAGCATCGAAGATGTTGGTTTTACAGATGACCAAATCCGCAGCATCTTGCGTTTTGATAAGCAATTCTTTCCAGGCATGATCATAGGCGTGCTTATTGTCATGCTCTTCGGGTAAAATGATTTCTCTCGTTCGTATCGAGTCGTAAATGTCCTGAAGATACTCTGGTGGAAAGTCTTGTCCATCATTTACACCACGTAAGTTTCGTGCGAAATCGTTGTACGACATGCGGTTTGACGATTTAAGGTTAGGGTTGTGCTGATCAGTATTCAGCATAATGATCGCGTAGGTGAGCACATAGACCGCATCATTATTCTTGATTCCTTCTGGGATATCGCTTGCGCAGTACTTTTTAGAGAACACAGTCACGATACGCTCGATAAGCTGTGATTCCCCAGGTAGTCGAAAGGAATTCAGTAGCTGCCTCAGAGCCTCATCGACTCGTAGACCGGTAAAATCGAACATGTCCAAGAACGCACTCAGGAGCTCTGCATTGGATTTCTTGGATAGGTAATCGCCCAGAATCTTCTTATCTATCCGTGTGGTACCTTTTAAGAATTTAACAACTGAACGTGGATTATTTGGATCATCGATGATGCCCTGTGACGCCAAAAATGCAATGCCACCTTTTGGATTCTCGTTGAACTTGGTCGCGCCTCGAATGATGACTTTCTTTAGAGATCTTTGCTCCCTAAGCTTCGCTCTATCCGGATACCCGTCATGTATTGGATCATCATCCAATCGATCCGCTATAAATTGAATGTAGCCTAGTAAAGCATCTAGACATAAAGGAGGAACATTCGTTGTGCTCCAGGTTGCTGAATCTGGAAATGCACTGCGAGACAAAAGGCCGACCATGTCCATGCAGAGATCGCTACGATCAATCTCACAATCGTAATTGACGAACAGTTCGACCATAAAGCTCGGTATTCGAACCAAATGGCCCACATTCTCCACCATGGCCTCTCGAGCATCAGGCTTTCTATTACCGCCTTCCATACCGAGCTTTTGCCGATCTTTGACTGGAACAGGGGTTGATCTACCACTGCTCGTTGGTTGAGGTGTGGAAGGTTTTCCCAGTCGTGGTGCCTGCGGAACGCCTTCATATAATGATGGATTAATGCCCGGTTCCTGTGGAATCTCGACTCTAGGATGCAGGCATGCGACAAGATAGGACAAGTAGAGCTCTTGCTGCAATTTTAGCACACTTCGACACGTGCTCAAGAGAGTCCCTGCAACACGTAGTGACTCGTTCAAAATGGCCATATTCTCGCTCCGTACCAGCTGAAACAGATGCCGACATAATGTATCTTTGGCTAGGCTAGCGAGACTCGGGTGGTTGGCGATAGAAGGACCCGCGACTTCCAGCGCCACATCCACAATTCGCAAAGCCATGACACGCATTGTGTCAGTATGCTGTTTATCGTGAGGGTCCAGTAAATCAACCAATACCCGGAATAATTCACGTATCGATGGTAGAGAATACGGCTTAATCTCCGACGACTCCTCCACCTCTGAAAGGTGCGGTAGCTCGACTGTGCTGCCGTTTAATGTTGCCGAAGTAGAGGATCTCCCTTCTATGTCGTCTTTTGGCGCGTCCAACTCTTTCCCCTCGCCATTGGGCGTCTGTGGTCCACCTTTTTCTTCGATTGACGCAGCTATGGTAGTGTCGCCATTCACAGATGGATCCATTTTGACGGCACTCATATCATCCTTTGTTGTTGCTGCCTCAAGTGCCCCGGGAGCCTCGCCTGCCTCCACTTCCAGCGTTTTCAGTCTTTGGAATATCGTCTGGCACATTGTAACCATAGAAATTTCAGCGGACCTCCGAAGGACCTCTGAAAGCCTCACTTGACAGCACATGCTTAGCCCCGTCTCCATCATTTCGCACATACTTTCATCGCTTAAAATGTCTCCCCCGGGTCCAGAGATCATACCTTCCATCAATTTCAATATTCGAAGTAGTACGATCTCATCAGCAGCGGAATCTGTCGCCTCGAAACGACAATGTGTGATTGCGGAGGAAAGGAGCTGCATGCCGAGGGCAAGCTTGGGTGACTCGCGACTAATGATGTTATATGCCAGAAACTTCGTGATCGCAATTAGTGCCAAAGAGGTAATGGGCGCTGAAGTTGACGATGACCGGATGACCTGTAGGAAAGGATGTAATAATGCCGTAGTTTCGAAGGTGCGAATATCTGTTCCTTGTTAGCAATGTTGAAATTCCTAGTAGCTAGCCTTTCATCCTGCAGAGCGCACCTTTACACCCCTTTAGATCATTTCTTAATCTCGCAAACGCACTCATCAATGGATTATCTTGCATGCTTTTTCCCTTTTTGCCTCTCAATCCCCATCGACTTGCCAGCGCCTCTCCGTCCTCGTCTTTGACACCATAATGTATGCTACCCGCTGCATCCCGACTCTTTCCATCTCGCCGGCTGCGAATTGGTGTTTGCTTTGAATTGTTGTTATTGCTTCCCCCGCCCAAGATGGCGGATACGGACGAATGTGCCCACCGTGCATGCTTGCGCATCGCAGACGTAACGGTGATACATTCTGTCACGACGAGAGAGACTGGATCAACGGCGACACGTATAAAGTCAGATTGGCGGGCGATTGGGGGCGTGTTCAAGAGAGAAGAAGTGAGAACGGTGTCATTGCTCATGGTAGCAGAGAGGCTGTTAAGTGTGAGGATGAAAGTACGTCGGAGATGGAATAAAGCTCCTAGCTATCGGCGACGGAAACAAAGGAGAATGACATATTAGAGACTGTGTGTGGTCGAAGGAGGGAGTCGGCAGCTTTGACTATAGCTTTGGTCGGTGTTAGGCAACGGATTTTTGGGTGTGGATGCAGTGCAAAGACCCGACGTGTCCAAAGCTCAGGGTCTCGAATTTTCAGGAACAACGCATTACTGGATTCGGTAGAATCGATTTGGTACAAAGACACCGTTCCGACATGGGGCAGAACCATTTAGCATAAATCGCATTTTGCAGAAGCTTAGAACAGTGAAATGCTCATATTTGTTCTAATCATACACAATCAAAATGCTACGCTCTACGACTGATGTGTGACGTAAATGCAAGACGCTCTAGGTAAGCTTTTGTACAGACACGCTTCGTAATTGCTCTCGGTTTCAAGTCCCCTACCAGCTGTAGCAGGGCGCTCCCGGCTTGCAGCTCCTTGCAAACGCCCAGAACGATATTCAGATCATAGCTCGGAACGCCTTGAACACCTAGTACAGTCAACCGCGAGGATTGTTGGATTTTATTGTTTGGCCTGCTCAGCTTCGGGTTGCTTCTTATGAGCAGTACCAAGCTGTTCGTCGATGACTCGCTTCATATCATCATCAAATTGTGCTGCTATCTTGGCCTTGGCTTCCTCGCCAACTTTTTGATTACCATCCATTTCACCATAGTCGATGGACTTTTTCTCGTCACTATCCTTGCCATCCTTATTGGCAGAGTTCTTTTCAGACTTCCTTGGATGGAAATCAGCAAATAAAAATTCAAATTCACCGAACTAGGGACTTACTTGATTCCACCTTCGTCTTTCTGATCTTCTTTTGTCTTGTCGTTATCTGTCTGCTTGGCAGACTCTTCCATGCCAGCCTTATCTTTTTCCCATTGCTGGGCAGGAGACTCGAATTGATCCTTCATTTTGTTCTCACGCTCAGTCTTTTCCTTTTCTTCTGCCTCCTTTTGACGACGTTCTGTCTCCATTTCTTCCATGTGTCGGATATCGTCGATGCTTGGCTCATACAAATGCCAGATGGTGTAATGTGGAAGACCATAGACTGAGTACCCCATTCGCTTGGCCATCTGGATCCTAATTAGTTGAAATTGTCATAAGACTCCATCACGGAAGACGTTACCTTGCCAAACCCTTCAGTTTCTGCATGTTTCTCAAAACTAAAGGCGGGAAAATGTACTCCGGATCGAAACACCTTGGCTTTGGCCAATATACTAACTCCTCCAATACCATCAATCTCCATTTCCATGTCAGGATCGCCATAAGGATCACGGAGATATGCCAGGTGAGGACGCCATGTTGCGTATTCTGCATAACCTTCCACAATAACAGCATCTTCGTCCAGAGTATCCGCTAGTGCAAGGGCTGTGTCGGATTCTTGCCATGAATTCAGGTCATACGGCTGTTCTCCGCCGAGCCAGTCCGGTAGAGGTCGCCAGACATCTTTTTATATCGATCAGCAGGTTAATTTAATATGGACGGTAGCCTATACATACTGGGTACGATGACATCCTTATTATGCCGCATGAGGTCTTCCAAGATGGTAAAGGGTGCTGTTTCAACATCCACATCTCTCCAATAAACCCAGCTATGCGTTGGTCGTAATGCAGCACTCAGCAGCCAGTTCCGAGCGCGTGCCATGGCTTTTCTTCTGCTTGCTTGCGCCGCAAAGCCATGTCGACTCTCTGCGTCCTGTGCGACCGACTGCCCAAAATCCTTTTCGATGATTGAGAGCTCGCCAAACTGTTTCTTTGGATCTGAATGTGCTTGTACATCTTCCAACAATTCAGATAATAGTTCGACGGTGTTGTCCTTGGAGTCGCCGACAAGGAAGGCAATATCGACGAGATTGTGTGGATACGTGAGGTTCTTCAAGTGTGAGAAGAACATGGGTAGATGAGGTGCCGCATCTCGTAAGGGCGCGCATAATAAGACTCTCTCTTCTCTTTCCCATCCCCTTGCTGTGCCCTGCACATTGGACAAATCGTAATATCGTACAGTTTCCAATTGGAAGTCTTCACCAGATGAAAATAAGCCCAATGATAATGCGCCCGTGAAAATTGCTCTAAAACTCGAGGAAAGGAGGAAAAGTCCGAAAAAGATGACGCCACCGACGATGCCAACTCTCGACAAGAGTTGCTTTCGTCTCTGTAAAGCAAAAGACGATCGCGGTTGAAATCTACAAGATGGATGTTAGTGCTCGGCGGAAGATGAACAGATTGCATGTCGTACTTGGTCTCGGACTTGTCGTACTTGTGAGGTTCGATGGTAAAGACTCCACGGTGTGCGAAGGGAAGCGCAGAGTGGCCATTGGAATAGGCATGCCTATTCATCTTCTCCCTGGGCGCCAAGGCATATGTGGGCAACATGCACAGCGGAGAGCCGTTACGAAAGAGTTGGAGGATGGGGCAAGTTTTCCCTGGCTTCGCGGACAACGCGACTTTGGCCGATGACGCTTGCGTGGAACTTTGTGCTTCCGATGTCACGGCTGCCGGCCAGAAATAGCTTAGTACTTGCGACACCCAACAGATGATATAGTTTCACCGCTTCAACTTTGTAACTGTCAAAAGATGCATAAGATGCTTTGGTCGCATTGAGATGTTGGGTCAGAACTAGATGGAAGAGTGATGTTGCAGGCTGCATATGGAGCAATCAATTCATGACTTGCCCAGTCTGAATAGCAATTTCTGCAGGGTCTTGCTGTTTGGTGCGACTTAAAAGAAAACCTTAAACGATCTTGACCATGTCATCACCTGCAGGATTAAAAATTCCTGAGATGCTTTCTTGCGAATTAAAATAGGGCGACATGGTGATTCCATGCTGGATGCACATTAACTTATTGTTTCCCATTGCCTATTTTGGGACAAGATCCTGAACCTGAAGCATGATCTTTTTGCAACATTTCTGAGAGCTGTTGTCATCAAATTCCAAATGAGGGCTAGGATTATAAGATGCACTTCCATTATCATTACAGGAGATACGAGATCGCCGAAGCACATCGCTGCTCGATCAAATCCCTGCTTACGATAATCAAACTCATTAAGCCGCGAAAATTTCGTTTACCGGCAAACAATCTGAAACCCATCATCGCACAATCGTACGTTGCTTTTGACGGCGGCACAACATTTACCATTATGATATGTACAAACACAGCATACAATTTCGTCAGCTCGCTCCACCTAAGTAACAATCAACACATGGCTTCGCTTCTAATCATGCAGACAACTTTTGCATAGGTCATGCAAGACGGAAAGAGACCCATCCCAACCCCACTGAACCTCTCAAAAGAAGAATACCAAATTCCACACAAGTAGCGTGGTAGCCGATCTGAGTACGCTTTGGAGTACCCGTTACGTTAGAAGTTGACTAGAGGATCACTGTTGATGAGCAATACATAATCCTGCTCGGCCAGTAGATTGGGCTCCAGACTGGATACTTGCCAAGCTCATCCTGTTTCTTGCCGATAGATACTATCCCACCGTATTTGGCAGGTGCAGCTTCATTAATGTTTTCCGCACTCGATAACCTTTAGGTAGTGAGTCGATATTGACACTATAACGTACTATGTCAAGACTAATATCTGAATAATATTGAAACGTTCGCAAAGGCTTGCCCGAAGTCAATGTCACATTGCCCACTTTTTAAGACACAGGTTGAGTTCATCTTGAATGCCCTAAACATGCAGTGCTACAACAAGTTGGAGTGTTACCCGAAGATCGTGGCAGACGTATTTCTACGAAGTACTAAAGATTATGTTAGCCTACGTCCTGACAAAATATCATACAACTGAACGTATTTTAAAGTCTTTTCTCAGAAAAGCCAGTTTACTCATGCCATTCCGCCGGCTGCGGATGCATTCAATTCAAGACGAAATGAACACACCAACAACTCTGAAGACACGATTACGCACGGCGGAGGACATCTCCCAGTGGACATGCAGTGCGCTATGCAACTCCACTACCCGTCATCCCAGCCGAAGCTGGTAGGGTGCGGGAGGGTGGCTCGGCGGAGCGGCGTCATAGAATGGATAGACTTGGTGTCATCTTTGTGTCAAGGGAAGCTTGTAGAAATCGAAAACACTTACTCTTGCTACCTATTAGTGCCTCTTACATAAATCGTTCAAGCCCTGGTAGTTGGTGATCAGTTACATTGTTGGCCATTCCATGAGACAACAGATTGAAAGCATTAATGTAGAATCAGAAACTTGGTAAGCTGGTATGTGTTCTTCTTCAAAGTTGTTCAGTAGCAGAACTGAATGAGATACGCTCATCAGGGAACAGGTGTAGTAGCAACAGAGATTATAACATACACATCACGTCAAAAGTCTTTCAAAGTAGAACAGTATCCTACTTATGCTATTAGCAGCTTCTTCAAGTCGGCCATAGGTGAATGTGAAAATTTGAGTGGTGGTCAGATGGTGATGCATGTTTTGTTCTTGGCTCAGCGTGGTATCACCAGAACTTGTTGTGATAGGTTTCCTCATAACAGTATTTGGAGCACCATGGGATCAACGAAGTCTTTCAACTTACTTGTTGGCGCCACAATTGATGCGGATGATGGACTTGAAAAGAAGTGTGTGTGTTCACGGATGAACATCAAAATGTGCTAGAAGCTTGGACCACACTTTATTTTCGAACCTGCATCAAAAAAATCCGTCATAACTCCTGGACTCCCTCTCTTCTTCGGCACTACCATGATATAGCAAAGATGACAGACCGTCGCCGAATCAATCCTCCAAGTGGCGGCACAGCTCCTCCCATTTTTCTCTCCGCTCTCTCGCCCCAAGACGCCCTTCAATGTCACCGTCCAAAACGCACCCGTCAACCCAACCAACTCCGCAAAATCTGTACTGCCCCCCACATCTCTCCCCTTTCCAAACCCACTCTAACATCTCTCAATCTAGTCCTCAAAACCGGCCTCAACCCGTCCGCCTCCGGCTCTGCCTACCTCGAACTCCACCCTGCCTCCCCACCTACAACCACCACCTCATTCTTCCCACCCCACGCCTCCTCCCTCAAACTCACCTGCTCCATCCACGGCCCCCATCCCCTCCCGCGCTCACAGCCCTACACGCCGCACCTGCACCTCTCGACTCACGTCAAATTCGCACCTTTCGCTAGTCGCACCCGCCGCGGCTATGTCCGCGACGCGCACGAGCGCGACTTGGCGGCGCATCTGGAGACGGCGCTCAGGGGCGTGGTGATTGGAGAGCGGTGGCCAAAGAGTGGGGTCGACGTGTGTGTTACGGTGTTGGAGGGGGAGGACGAGATGGAAGATGGGATGTGGTGGCGGGGAGGAGTGGGAGAGGGGGAAGGAGGGGGGAACTGGGCGGCGATGACGGTGCTGGCGGGGTGTGTGACGGTGGCGAGTGCGGCGATGGTGGATGCGGGGATCGACTGTGTGGATTTGGTGGCGGGCGGGGTGGCAGCTGTGGTGGTAGATGGGGATATTGATGTGAAGGGCAAGAGTGTAGAGAAGGAGGGAGATGGGGAGGGCCAAGAGCCGAGTTTTAGGATGGTGCTGGATCCGAGCCCGATGGAGCATGAACGCGTGGTTGCTGCTGCAATGGTGGCGTATTTGCAGTCGAGAGATGAGATTACAGAGTTGTGGATTAAAGGAGATGCGGGCGTGGAAGTGGAAGATCTGATTAATGGTGCTGTTCATGCGGCGAGTGCTTCGAGAATAGTGCTCGCAGCAGAATTGCGCGAAGCTGGCGAGAGGAAGTTTAGCGATGCTGAGAATATTGATTTGGAAAAGGCGAGTTCTGGTGTCGCCAAAGACATTGATTTGGCCGGATGATAATGATTGCGCGAGGAAGAATGTGAATCTTTCGGCACTATCGTCTCGATAAGAGAATACTGATGAAATGAATTATTGGTACAAGCAGGCCAGCCAGCACAGGGATCAATGTCGGACGAGAGAACGTTCACACATTTGCACAGCGGAACTACAGTTCAAAGCTTCGGTATGTCTGTCAGGCAGGGCAATGGACAATAATGTACTGATCTCAGACCTTCAGCAATAGCTTGCCAGTCGATTTTCTCCCTTCAAGGTCCTAACGCGCAAGTGTTAGTCATCGCAAAATGTCGCGAATGGGAAAAGCATACTTGATGCGCTCGAGCGACCTCCTGGAGTGGGTATGTCTCATGAATCCGAACGTCGATGTTGCCTTTAATCATCTCCTCAAACAGTTCCTTGGAATAACTCTGAAACTCGTCGCGCGTGGCAAGGAATTGGAAGAGTGTCGTTCGCATAAGACGGACATTCTTTGCAGAGAGACGCCTGTGAAAAACATCAGTATTGACGCTCGATCCATGCACGAACGCGACACCCATCGATCCTCAAGAAAACGGGAAACATTCACATACGATATCGTAAACGGCGGCACCGCTCCACTCGCATTTCCAAAACTGATCATACTCCCCTTCCTCGCCACACACTCCAAACTCAAATCGAACGTGGCCTTGCCCACACCATCAAACGCCGCCACCACGCCCTTCCCATCCGTCAACTCCAACACCTTCTTCTTCAAATCCTCATGCGCATAATCCACCACCACCTCCGCGCCATTCTTCCTCGCCAACTCCCTCTTCTCCTCCGTACTCGCCGTCCCAATCGTCCTCGCCCCCGCCAACCGCAACAACTGGCACAGCCACAGCCCCGTCCCGCCCGCCGCCGCGTGCACCAGCACCCAGTCGCCCGCGTTCACGTGGTGCGCCTCGCGGATCAGCGTCAGCGCCGTCAGGCCCTGCAGCAGGCCCGCCGCCGCGTGCGTCTCGGGGATTTGCGACGGCACGGCGATCGTCGAGTCCGCTGGCGCCGCCGTGTACTGCGCGTACGCTGCTTGGCCTAGATACACGACGCGTGTCCCGGGGGAGGGCGCGTTGGGGGTGTTGGGGCCCACGGCGATGAGGGTGCCTTCGGCTTCGCGGCCGAGGGTGTAGGGGAAGGAGGGGGCGGGGTATAGGCCGGTGCGGAAGTATCTAGTAGGGGGAAGAGGTGTGAGATTGGGCAGATTGGAAGGGGGTGGAGGAGAGGTGGGCTGGGGAGGGAAAGGGGTGGCTCACGTGTCAATGTAGTTGATTCCGATATAGTCGTTTTTGACGAGGACCTCGCCCTCTTTGGGTTGTGGGACAGGAAGGTCGGTCTTCCATTCCAAAACCTCAGTTCCGCCGTTCTTATTGATGACTACCCCACTCATGGTCTTTGGTATTTCTAAAGAAGCCATGTTGCGGACTGAAATCTTGGGAAGTAGATGTGATTGAACTACTGAAAGTCTTTTGGTAGGGACGAAAGAAGCTTGAGGAAGCTGTCGCATAAAAAGTCTTGGGACGCTCTGCATAGGGCAGTGCAACGTAAGATTGATTGAATAGTTGAAAAGAAATAAAGGCGAATTCTCGGCTAGAAAAAAGATTGATTATCAATTCGCCAAAGCTTCAGGGAATGATGCAATGCAAACATGGTACTTTGGCGGGGTTAATTAATGTACCCAGGCAGGTATCCCCGTGTAGGTCTAGCCTGTGTGTTAACACGCCCTAGGGCGTTCGGACACTGTCCTTCAGATACGTCCGAGAACACCTCGTCCAGTATCCTCGGATTTTGTAGAATATCCGCAAAGTTTCGTATTATCTGTTCGTGCTGATCGTGTTTGCTTAGAGAATATTGCTTCGTGCACAAGCTAAGCAAGACTGAAAGTTGGCCGCTGATACAAACATCGAGATGGACACAAGATGCAAGCGATGCAAGACAAAGGCCGATTTTAGAGGAACGGTGGACAGACTTACGCCTTCTCTTAATACGTACTTGGATAGACATTACCAGGTACGCATTTCAAGGCTGTAGACCAAGTCCAACCGGACCTCCCACATCACCATTAACGGCTTCTTCAACTCCTTTCCCAATCAGATCTCCAAACTCCAGCCCCACGTTGCCAAGAACTTCCGCCTGCCTCTTGACACTACTCATGACTTCTGTCCAAGTTTCCGAGTCCCGTTCGACACTACTGAGCTGCCGTGCAAGAATCTCGTTAAACTCGTCCACGTGTTTCTTGGCCCAGACAACAGCTGCAGAAGTAGTGGCAGGCGGAAAGGCAGTCGAGAAGATGGCTAGCGTATTCGCGAGAAGCGTAAAATAAGCGTAGGCGAGCTGAGAAAGATAGTGCGGGAGAGATCCGGTGAATGTGCATTGCCTTAAGTCCGAGCATTAGCATTTTCGGAGGAACTTCACAACCTTTCATCCGTTTGCTGAACAAGTCCACTTACCGCGCGCGTTTTCGTATTATGTCGCTTCTCGCCTTCAACCATCCTTCCCTTGCTCTAGCTTCCTCTCCCAGTCGCACCATCCACCCAACATGCTTCCTCACACTCTCTCCCCACCCGGAGCCGCCTTCTTCACACAATGCTCTCACCAACACGCCTGCAAGTTTACTCGCTCGCTCATCAACCTTGAAACTAACAATATCTTGTGCCCAAGCATTGCCCCTAATTCCCTTGGCCGTCTCCCTCAGGCTCTCAACCTTGGGGACAGCAGATTCAAATCGCTGAAGCGCAATGTCGATATCAAGGCTGTCAATCTCAGATTCGATATCTCGAATGGATCGCGTTCGCCCGCTGACATCAAGCAGCATGCTCGAGCCTGTACTCGATCCTCCGCTCGGAGTAGGCGACGAAATCCTCGCATTGCGCTCATTGAGGCCATCCATGAGATCCGCGCGCTTCCACAATCCGGAACTACGAGTAGCATAATAGTTTACACTCTCCCTGGCCTTTTCGCGATTCTCCGTTTCCGAAGCAAGCTGCTTGCGCAAATCCTCCGAGGCTTTTCTAAAGTTCGTAAGGAATTTGGTCTTTTCTGATGAATCTTGCGAGTTGGTGGTTCCAAAGGTAAAGGATTCGGTGCCGATGCGAACGTTGATGGCATTGCTATTGGACGATAGACTTGCTGGAGCTGGGCCTGTCGGAGAAGTCATGCCAGGTGCTTTGGGACGGGCGCCAATGTCTGTAAGGTATACGTCTTGAAGCGGAAAACAGCGATCTGCAACTAATTGCGTTTGCTGTTGGGTCCGCTTCTGACGAGGGTCGTTGGTATTGTTCAAGTTTGAAGCGGGCGTGCCGCCTGAAGGGTCGACACGCTTTTTCTCCGAGGCCAGAAGGAGATGGTCGTTTAGCAGGATGAGATACACTCGACGTCGGGCTTTCCATGTTGCTGCATTTAGCTCAACCCATCGTCCAGATTCGTAGAGAATGTGCCGACCAGGAACGGCGGGAAGGAATTTCTGGGAGCCTTCGACACGCTTCCAAAGCGTTTGAAGGTGTGTGTTCCATAGCGCTTCAAGATTAGCTACCGAGCTGCGATTCCCTCTTCTCTTTGCTTTGGCATCTGTCTCGCCACCAGAGCCAGCTGCAGTAGCTTGACCAAGAATACCCGTTACCTCTGACATGAGATTTCTGAGGGTTCTCATCTCTTCTTTGAGCTTCTCTGCGTCCTTGCTGATCTTAATGAATTGTGTGCGATTTTGATAGACATTGTGCTGTAGTTCAGTCGTATTGTGAGCTTGCATCTTTCGCAGATCGTCCTGATATTCGACAATGTCTTGTTCCGACGCGTCTGCAAGAATGTTTGCAACGTCTGCGGCTTTGGTTAGAATGTTGCCTCAAGATTGGAAGGAACCTGATTTGCGCTCTTGAACACAACGAGCGTTACGTACATTTTTCGGGTTGAAGATTAGGGTCCCTCAGCGCCCTTGTTTCTACGGCTATCCTCTGCCCTTTTGAACTGCCCGGTCTCCTCTCATCCCTAGAAGGAGGCCGTTGCTGACTCTTGAATTGCGCAGGCATTGGGGGCAACCCCGGCATGCCAGGTAATGGAGGAGCACCATCTTGTGGGATCGCATTGAATCGAGTAGAGTAACGCCTCTTCACCAAGTCTGCAGTCTTATCCTGCCTTTCTGTGCTCGCGGCTCGATTAGAAGAAACGCCTGTCCGTATCGAGGCATTATCGACTTGTCTTGGGCGTGATCGGTCTGGAAGGGGACCGCTGACTGGATCACTAATTTTCGGCTTGCCAGTCTTCTTTGAACGCAAGCTCTTGTCCATGGCTTTGCAGTCGTAGACCGCGTTTTTGTGGCTTCTGGGGAGCGGAAGAAGTCGAGGTACGTTTGGTCTCAGATGATACGAAGCTGCGGAGCTCGGAGCGAAGCTTGGACCTGCTCATATCGACTCCAAGAACAAAGTTTCGCGCAGCACCACTCACTGATTTACTTGCGATTTTAATCCTTCTTCAACTTTCGCTTTAATACCAGAGGTTCTCGGTTCGATTCTCCAGAATTGTATTCTAGTACGACTAGCCCTCCCTTCGCTGCCAAGCGATTATGTCTTCTACCACGAGCTCGTCGATCCGCACGTCTACTATCATTGCAGCGACTGTAGGCGTGCTGGCTACCAGCGTTCTTGGATACGCCTTTTACTTTGATTACCGAAGACGCACAGATGCCGAGTTCCGAAAGTCGTTGAAGCGAGAATCGCGGAAAATGGCAAAAGCTGCAAAGGAAGATGAGGAAAAGGCCAAAACTGCGCAAAAGCAGAGGGTTCGAGAACTCGTGGATGAGGCTAATGAGGCCGGCTTTCCTAAGGATCCTGAGGAGACTGAGGCTTATTTTATGTCCGAGCTGGCAAAGGGCGAGGGACTCTCGACAGACTGTAAGATGGAAATGCCGTCACTATGTCAAGCATCTTAGACAAAGTTTACTGATTCTGCATGTCTGTACAGCATCTGATCCCGTTGAGGCAGCACTCTGCTTCTACAAGGCCCTCAAGGTCTATCCACAACCGAGAGAGCTGATCAGTATCTATGACAAGACTGTTTCCAAGGTACGTTGGATATTGAGTGTTTCATGCTGGTCTACATTCACTGCTAACATAACCAAGCCTATCCTTGACCTTCTTGCCGAAATGATTGCAGTCGACTCGAGTATATCGATTGGTGGATCAGGTGCTGGTAGTCCGGGATCGCTGTCAGCTCCGAACCTTGACTGAAAAACCATTTTCACACACCCATCCAAAAACGCACACTGGGTATAACATACTCTACGAATCGACCACCTTGCAATGTTCTTCTCGATCTCTACTCTTTAATTCCTTAGACAGTTCGACACTTGAGACAGATTCTCCAGGCCTCTGGATAGAAGGATGAGCGGCAGATATAATGGAGTGAAAGCGGATGGCGGTCCTGAATTTAATCTGGACACCATCAAGGTCTCACTTCCTATTTTGAGAGCTGAACGGCGCACAATGAGGCGGTTCACCTCCAGCATGCAATGCAAAGCGGTTCTGATTGTACATATTCTCTAGTGTATTCACAACTTTTTAGCCCAAATTCTCTGTGCTCATTTTTGGCCATGTTCAAAAACTGTGATCCGGTACGCTGAAAACCCGGGATGATATTGAAGCTCTATTCTCTCGTAAAGCTTATCGATCAAACGAACACGTCGTCATGAGTTTACTGAATGAAAAGAATGCCTTGACATATTCAAAATTTTTCTCACTTCTGACAGCTTCGCCCACTAAAGATTTGAAGGCTACATGAAATCAGTGCGCAGCATCACTACTCACACCCTTGAGGCAAAGCCCGTGCCATAGATTGGAATCAAAGAAAATTTCTGCCAAGTACCATCGGTCCCGACCCCAACCCCATTAACGGCGTCTCTGTACAGACATTCAACGTAAGAAATTCACGGAGATGATTCTTAATGTCTTTATCATCATCGACGGCGGCAAGTCAACATATCCAACTGCGGGTCAAGCATGCTCTCCCATCTCTTTTTCCAACGCCATAATCCAAGTTTTTCCTATGATACCTATGATACATGACTTTGGGACGGGATCATCGCCTAGGGTTATGAACATGAATGGCAGAGAGCATGATCATCATGGACTACCATGATAATTTTCGATGGGATCTAGCCGCCCTTTTCCAGTTCCCAGCGTTTGAGGATCGCACGAGTAAAAATCTCCTCCGATTTCATACGTTGCACGGATGAATAAGCGCTCGTGGACATCAGTCTTGATCAGATGTAGCAATATCCCGTGTCATCTCGGTATTCGCACTCTTTGGAAGAATGATGCACTCAATTATAGATACTCAGTTTGTCAAAGTGTTCACCTAAAATTCCAGCGAAGATATTTCATGCGATAATTAGGTCTAACAATGTTCTTTTGAGCGAGATTTCCTTATTCTTTCAGATTGAATTGGCTATACCAGATTGTGTGGAGGGGGAAAGATATTAGAGATACACCATTCCGAACCACGCGGATAATCCTGAATGGATGCAGTCTCTCCGATACGGATAACTTCTAAAGACAAAGAAACAGGGAACTAATCGAATGTGCGTGGTTTTAAGTTGTCATGAATCTTCCTACGCGGGTGATTCAACGGAAGCTGAATGGCCCGCTGCACAATGACATCGACGTTTCAGGACATCAAGGCGGTGCCGATTTAATTAGAGGAACCTCGTTGTTTCAAGATCCGCATGCACCTGTTGGGTTGGGATTGGTGGGTGGTGCGGGAGATTAAGCAAGTTGGTCCGCGAATCCCTGGTTATACCCCAGCTCACGCGCAATGTAAAATGTAGTCTCGCTGCAGTCTCCACCAAAGCATCGCTGCTATCCACCACCTCGCTCACTGCATTGGTGTTCGCAGACGGTTTCCTGCTTCTGCTTTTTCTTCTTCTCTTCCTGCTACTTCCCTTTTGTGCATTCTCTTCGAGTTTGCTTTTGGTCGTAGCTGCCTCTCGCTAGCCTTCGTTGTACATATCACGCACTCTACCATCTCACTTCTCGACGCTCTTTGATTGCCTCTTTAATTACTATCTCGCATTTCAAAGGCGCTTCTCGGTTCAGTTTCTATACGAGATAGCTCAAATGGCATCAGTATGTTCCACCAACCCTTCTGTAGAGTTTACAACACTTCCAGTGAAGACGTACTCATTCCCATTCACTAACGTGATCTAGTTTCTCGCAAAAGCAGGCCTTCTGGCCCAAACCGTCCTTGCCGTGAACACCGTAGTAATGAAAGGAGCGGATTTTGTTGATTCAACCACAAATGATAGAGTCATGGTGATTGGCGTCGACTACCAACCTGGCGGACAGTCTGGTTATAATCCATCCAGCGGCGTTGACCCTCTAAGCAATGGAACAGTTTGCTTGCGTGATGCTGCGCTGATGCAAGACTTGGGGTTGAATACAATTCGAGTGTACAATGTTGATCCGGATCTGAACCATGATATGTGTGCGAGTATCTTCAACGAGGTCGGTATTTACATGATTGTGGACGTCAATTCTCCTCTTGGTGGACAAAGCATCGACCGTGATGATCCGGCTGGGTCATACAACACCGATTATTTGAATAGGTATGGATGTGCCAATGGACAAATCCGATGAGCAACAAATCTAACATGTGTCAGGACATTCGCCGTGGTTGAGGCCTTCAAGGCTTATCCAAACACGTTGGGGTTCTTTGCCGGAAACGAAATCATAAACGACGTGCCGACCTCCAAGGCCAATCCTCCATATATCAGGGTAAGCTTGAGGAAGATTTCTTTGTCGATCCATGCTAACTGCCAGCTAGGCCGTCCAACGTGACCTGAAAAATTACATTGCCAAGCACTCATCTCGCACCATCCCTGTTGGTTACTCGGCTGCAGACGTTCGTGAAGTCTTGCAAGATACATGGGCCTATCTTCAATGTGCGATCGATGGAAACGACAAAGACCCGTCTCGTAGCGACTTTTTCGGCCTGAACTCCTACTCTTGGTGTGGACCCACAGCAACTTTCGAATCCTCCGGATACAATGTCCTCGTCGATATGTTTGAAAACACCACGATCCCAGTGTTCTTCTCCGAATATGGCTGTAACACTCCGGCTCCGCGTGTCTTTAATGAAGTCCAGGCGCTGTACGGCCCTCAAATGACGGTCCTTTCTGGTGGTCTGGTTTACGAATTCACTGAAGAACCTTCCGACTTTGGTCTCATCAATGTGAACGCCAATGGAAGCGCAAACCTTCTCGTTGACTACGATAATCTGCAGTCTCAAATGGCCAAGCTGAATGTTACCCTACTTCAGTCCTCCAATGCATCCGCGACCCAGGCGCAACCTCCCGCTTGCAGTGCTGGAGTGGTCTCATCCAGCTCATTCGGTGCCAACTTTTCTCTTCCCGCCACGCCATCTGGTGCCCAGGATCTCATCAACAACGGGTTGACAAACCCTCAACAGGGCAAGATCATCCAGGTCCAAAGTACTCAAGTACCCATGCCTGTGTATGCTGTCAACGGCAGTCAGATTCAAGATCTTGCCATCAAGCCGCTCCAAGCAAACCAAGCCAATACGCCCAACGCTGCTGGTACTAGTGGTGGTTCAAGCAACAGCTCAACAACCACGAAGAAAGGAAGTGCAACCACGAACGCGTCTCAGATGACATTGGTCTTTACATTTGGCTTTCTCAGCTGTGTTGTCTTATTGGTGTTGTAGTTGACTTTGTTCAAAACTTTAATTCTTCATTTCTATTAACATGTCGGATTAATTAGGGTTTGCCAGTTATGCTTGCATGCATCCTTGATCGCCGTAAAAGGCAAAAATCTCAGCAATCCGTTCGAAATTTGCAGTCTGGAGAAGGCTGAGGGCATCTCTTCGGAGTCCGGGTGACATCGGTATCAAGAGATTATAAATTCTTTGTTTTATATTTGATTCTTAACGTTTCATTCTTCATGAGGCCTGTTATTGCCTTGAGCGGTATTGCATTCCAACAGAAGCAACTGGTAGCATTCAGTCGCATGAAATGACTTGTGTTAGATTATAGACCTTCGCTCTGCTGACGCTAAAATTGCTGTAGAACCCTTCGTACGGTATTGGCGGGATAAGAGCTGGTTAAATCAGCTCGTCGCCTTGATTCATTCTGTCATGGCCGAAATGTTTTCAGCTTCCCATAGTTCCCGGCTACTGGCCGCCACATAGGCCAGTAATCAAAAGGAACGCAGCTCTCGGCTAGCTTTCGCCATTCTTCGCCAGCGGCATCGTCGTCGAAGTCGATAGATTCCATGGGTCCTGCAACAAACCCAAATTTCTCATACAATGGCTTTCCCAATGGTAGAGCATCGATGTATGCTTCCAGTCTTTTCTGATCAACGCAGAGTATGCCCAACTCCATCAGCATTCGACCCAAACCCCTTCCCCTAAAGTCAGGATGCACATTGAGATGGGCTAGGTCTGATGGAGAACGGCATCGTCAATTGATCTTTCTTACCACTTTCATGCTACTGAGCTGAGATGCGATTGATCGACTTACAAGCGTGTGGTTTCCGCATGTATCGCGTTCGTGCTCGCCGTAGACTATTTGTCCATTGTTGAGCAAAACGCTTGCCATCACCCTCGGGCCACCATGTGACTTCTGGATTCTGCATGCCAGTGTACGGGTCCCCGTCAAAAAAGTTCCACAGAGCAGCCGCAACGATCCTGCCTGTATCCTCGTTTATCACCTTCGACCATTGGCTACCGGGGCTTCCATGGTGTCTATCAGTCATTTGCTGGGCGCATGATTTGATTGTGGTCGATCGAGCGTCAGGACCTTCGCCGAAGATTGGATAATATATAGACCTCACCGGGGAAACTGGCTGGTCAAAAGCTGCCATCTCGAGGGCGACAATTTCCTCGAAATCTTGATCGGAAACAACATCTTCTACGTGGAAGGCCATATTCGCGTTCATATATAGAAGTACAGGGAAAGAACTTCTTGCTGATATTCATACCTTCATCCAGGTCATCTGATCAGCTCCTCTGCGGCGTAGAGTTTAACGCACTTCTGTTGTTCGTCGGCCTCCATTCTTTTCCTTCCCTTGTCCGCTTTATCTTTATTAGCGTTGCATCACGTCCATATGTAAGCAAAATTACGCCCGCTGGTGCCCGGCTCAACTCAAACTCCGTCAGCCATATGTACTCCGATTATAGTTCGTGAAGTTATAATGCCTGTACAACTTTTCAGTTGACTCTGCGCAAAAACTATGTCCGATATCATGCTAATGTTGAGATTGAGTTTATCGTCGCACAATTGTGGTATATAAGACACTATCTAGAGGCCACAGCCGAATGCCTAATTGTATTTTCATTGAACTTCATCAGTCTTTCCTGCTATGAAAATCCTTTCTTTGGTGAGATTCTTGATGTGCAAGTGCAGGCATTGCCTTGAAGAAATGGAAATGTCAATGCCCGTGATCAAAACACATAACGCTAAGGGAGAAATGTCAGACGACACATGCACTCATATAATACTGGGTATCAAAGTTAACACGTCTGCGATCTGACTGTCTTGCCACTGCCACGCCTTGAACGCCAATGAACCCAATCCAGGTACATGAGATGGTTGTCTCCAGGAAAATTGTTGCATTATTCGGAGCCAGATGAGTTATCGTTGTGCCAGAGGGTGTCACCACAAGGTTCGTTCATCATCCACCGTAATAATAACTTCGCGCCATCCCCGATTACTCTCGGAACCGTAAAGTATTTGGTTTTTCTTACAATAAGACGTTGGCTAGCCGTGTCGAAGTGAGCTTGTATGATGCGGGCTTGATCGGCAGAGAGAGAACAGATAATGATCTACGCAAGGCCACATTTGTTAGAACAGACACAAAAGACTGTGAGTAAGTATGAGATAGCACAACGTACAGGAGCAATCTGGTGTGTATGGGCATATTTGCGATCCCTGAGCCTGCCTGCCATGAGGGAGGAAGCGCCATAAAGTTCACTCCGCATCAAGCTTTCCTCATCCGGCTCCTGGTCGTGTAGGATCAAGCAAGTCATGTGTGGTTTGGACGGATCTTTTGCTTCAAGTAACCCATGGATCTGCCATTGTTCGCCTCGACGAGCACAAAAGATGTCCTCAAACGGCAATTTGGGCTGTCTATTTCGTTATAGTCATTAAGAAAGTTCGCTTATTTTTATCAGTGGAATGATTGTGGACTTCGTACGTTCTGTAATTGTAATCACTAAATTGGATAAGATCTGCGTCTCCATATAGGATGTGTCGTAACATGAATTCTGTATTATATGCTCGATCAAGGTTATTCGAGTCCATAGGACAATCGTCAGGACCCAGTTTCGTGTAATCTTTTGCCTGTTTGTATCGGTCCCATTTGATGTGAGCCTTTTGTTTCATTAAGAGCCTGTCAACACGCAACGTTGAAAGAGGCTTGGCGAAGCATGGTCTGGTGTCTGCAGCCTGGCCTCTCTCGAGCTCCATATTCGATACTTCCACGCCAAGATTCTTGAGGTCGACACTACCAAGGCGCGCGGACGTGTGTTCATGGACTTTGACGGCTATATCACGTACTGGCCAGAACGGATAGTCTGAGTATTTGTTAGAAGCCATTTCACCTTTCGCAAGCATTGAGGTTGTAGGATCTGAAATGACCGAGGAATGTCTGATTGCGCGTTGCAGCACGGCTCCCAGTTGTTGCTCGCCGGTTGTTATAGCAACGGATGTGCGACACTCCGACCTTGGTGTTCACCACCTAGTGAGTGTGCCGGCCTAAAAACCTCCGAATTCACCAAATATCAGATATCTATTCACCATCCAAAGTTAACAACAGATTTCCAAAGGATTGTACACTTAACATGGCATACCAGACGGGAAAACAATTGTAATATCAATTCTGATTTAAATCGTAGTTTCAGCTATGTTTGCGTCGTCGGGAAGGTGTCACACTCAACAGTGAACATCAGGGTGCGAAAGTCGCGCAGCCGGCTTGTGCTGCTCAAGAACTAACCAACAATAGCTATTGTACCAATTAATTGTCGCAGACGTCCAACAATTCGAACACGGCAGCCTATGAACTGGTTGGAATGTGACCTCTGGAGCTCAGTTGCCGCGCGCTTTAGATCTAGCATATTTGCTGTTTCGAATACCAATGGCTGGACGGGATCGTTGGCAAATGACATCCTGGCTTCTAAACAAGAGCGTCATCATGTATTATCGGTTGTGTCTTCCAACATTAGTGCTGAGGTCTCCATAATTGCGCGCGTCACTCGGACGCCAAATCTCTACTTTGCGGGAGTTTCAAGTGCGCATAATCACATTCCTCATCATATCGTCATCTACTTGAATAATCAACACCTTCTATCTCAGACTTTATGACAAGGAACGATTGACTAGGCGCTTCTACATTTGCATTGATATCTAAGAAGGTTTTATTTGTTTGATTCACTCTTTCTCCCCTGCTATGATAAGATACTTTCATCCGAGCACTCTCGACAATGAGCAGCGGGATACCGACAAAGTGTCCCGGTTCTTCAGGTTTGTGGAGAAAAGAATATCTGGCTAACAGTCTGTCCGATAAAACGATCTTTGATCTTGAAAACTATAGCTCAGGATCGGAAATAAGATACAGACAATTCCTGCTATTGCGAGTCCTGTGGATTGAAGAGGAAATAGAAGGTTTTTCTGAACAAGCTGAAGTTCGAGGAAAATGGTTTAACAAGAATAATGAAGACAAGGCTCGAAAAGAATTCGACAGTGTACGGCTAACATCGGCGGGCTGGAAGAATTATCTCGAGTCGACTGGGGCATCTTCCGGAGACATCAAGAAACAAGACTATTTGTCGCTGGGTACTTTCGCTCTTGTGCGCTATTATCAAGATGCTATCGAAAGTCTTGATCCCATGGAAACATCCCAGAAAACTCGGTATTGGACAAGAAGTGTAGCCAAAAAAGGCCAAACGATCCAGAGCGACCTATTTTCGACACCTTCCAAGCAAATCGTATCCGGGATTAAAAACTTGGAAATCGATTCGCCGGACGAGCCTACACCGTCTTCCATAATGACTGCCTATTCTCCACCAACTAAGGAAACAACAATACCGCTCGCACCCACAGTGGACGAACAAATTGTCAACACAGCTTTGATCCTCTTCCTGACTGCCATCACTATGCACGTCACAAGTAAAGTGCACTGGTCTTTGGAAAGGAGAGCTTTTCATGTCCGAAAAGATACGGAGAAAGTGTTTGAGGCTAGAGTTGATGGCATCTTGCATCGGAAATCAGACAAGGAGAATGTATTGGCTATTATGGAAGTCAAGCCCAGAGAACGCTGGATTAGGCAGCTTGAAATACAAATGCAGGAAGCGGCCCAAATGGTTGCTTGGATCAGTGAGTTTCCAGGAATGCAAAACCGAGAGGGCCCTCAAAGGTACTATAAATACTTGCAAGATCCGTGTGTACAGCCTCTAATTTATGCCTTAGCCGAATCCTTATATCTCAGGACAGACACGAAATCTGGTTAATTCAGGCGAGATTTGATGAGTCATATATAAAATATATCACGAAGGGTCTTATGGAAGAAGGCAAGAAAGAACCTTTTTTGGAGATGCACGAACTCGGACCATTTAATACACTGGAGTCCAAGCATATGAAACTTTTAGCTCGCTACATTTTGGCCTTCGTGCTTGAACAGAGCGATGGTATCTGATTTTAGACTGGGCAAATATCAAGGTCCGTAGTTTAGCAGAATGCATGGGAAGTTCTAGATTTTTTTTGGGAGGGGGGGCGGGGATTTGGTAGTATTCGATCTATGTTGGCGTCCATTCCGACTTGTTTCTGCTACCTCTACGAATATTTCAGGTTTAGACCAAAAACTTGTAGTTATTTAAATTTGTGTAGGGTGATCCGAGTAATCCAGAACGGCGCGGCGCGCATATGATGGCCACAAGGATGGCTGATAGGTAGTGGGCCAAATCGAGCACGATCTGTGAAGAGTTTCTACAATTGACGAAATGACAAATTTTCCAGCCAGCCTTGCTTCTTCGGGATAGCTTCCATGCGATTCGTGAAATTACCCAATTCTTGTGCAATTTTCACAATATTGTGTTGAAGGAATCTGCTCTGGTTTGGTAGTCATTACCTCATTGGTACTAGCCTAGCGTACATAGCCGTCTTGTCCCTCTCAGAGGAACTTAGGCTTCAATAATTCCATCTCATGATTTTTCGTCCCCGACTTCAACATACTGAACACTGGTCATCGTAGGTGACTTGGCGATGTACCCAAAGCAGCAGTTTGATAGCCTATCATGGCTTGCAGCATGTTATAGACCCACTGTACCCAGCCGTTACCCGTTAGGATTTTCTACTCCTGACGCTGATCCTCGCCAAGTCCTCTAACCTGATGGTGAGCCTCCGTTATTGTAGATGCAGACAAACACGAACCACAGAAAATGGCACGGATGCTTCAAAGAGACGATAATATGCCATCTGGCGGCATACAGAGCTGAAAGACGATTTGGGCTATGCTAGTCAGATTCGTTGAAAGCGTTATTTCCCCTGATCTCCTCGACTACTCTCCATCTAACTCAACTTGGCGCTGTTTAGGCTCTCCAAACTCTCCGTCAATCACAACTTTCTATTCAGATGGATTTGAGTCAGCAAGGAGGCATCTATGAGGCGGGTCACAACAAAGACGACCGTGGACCTGGTATGGTTGCAGTGTGCATGATATTTCCCATATTCGCACTAGCTAGTCTTCTAGCTCGTTTCGTAGTCAGGGAACTCACTCATGTTAAGTTTGCGTTGGATAACTAGTTAGCTAGAGCAGCTTTGGTATTCGTTAGCCTATCGCCCTGCCAATGTCCTATCAGGTATTAACAAACATAGGTTTTTAGGATCGGACTACCAATTACTATCGCATTTTGTTCGTAAAGCAATAGTTACCGTGTAACTTATGCTAAATGTTGACCTGGTTGCTAGTTGCACGTTATGGAATGGGACGAAATCTTATTACTATCACCCTCGAAGAGAGCATCAACATCTCCAAGGTGAGTCAGATAGTAGTCGATCCATCAAGTTTAGCATTTGCTGGTTTTCCTTTTTAACATTCTGCTGGGTCACATTTGCTTTTGAACTGTTCTATTCATTTTGTGTAGCTCTGGCAAGGTTGTCGATCATTGCGCTTCTTAGGCGTATATTTACTACTGGGAACCGAATATTTGCGATAGCTCTGTATGCTATTACTGCCTGGGTTTTTCTATGGTGGCTGGCCAATGTGTTGATCCTCTTGTTTCTTCAGGTAAAAGCGACCACGTTTATCGCCTGAATCGGTTAGCGCTTAACTATGTCAAAGGTGGTAATGTAAGCGACCGGCTCAATATCGGCTCAATCCATGCTCAGACAAGCACAGGAAACTATACCCCATCGAGAATTGTCGATATTATTTTCCTAAACTTCTATGAACACTCCTTCACAGATGATCTACCTTATATGTTTTTGTTTTCTAATTCTACAATCAAGTGATATCTTATACTCACGAGACTTCTCAGTCATACCCTAATCAGATCTATGGCAACCTCTAGGCGTAGCTCAAGGTAATTCTCTCCAATACATGTAGGAGCATCAGACAGGCTATGCCAAAAAGCGACAGCGCTACATCTGACAAATCGAATTGTTTTTATATGGTAATATTATACTGCCCACGTCTCTACTAAGCCCTCCCCCCGGCGTCCCCTATGGCGACGAGAGATCTGGATAGCAAGCGTAGCGCTCATCGCTCTTGTCCCACCCCACGCAATCCCAACAGGTAAGGATATTGCTCGGGTCGACCTCAGTCTTGATCTGGCGTAAGCGCTCGTAGTTGTCCGCTCCCCAGAACGCCGCCACAGGATCCGGTTCGAAAACGTCGGCCTCGTTCTGGTAGGCGCCGCTGTCCGGGGCCAGGTGGCGCAGGATCTGGGTCGCGGCCGTGATGCCGGCGAAGGTGCGCCGGATGGTCGCGGCGTTGGCCTGGTTGCTGAAACTCTGGGCGAGGACCGTGTGCCAGAGGGCGGAGCGCCAGGCCGGAGTGACGGAGGAGGTGTCATCACCCGAGTAGCTGATCGGAGTAGTGACGAGGATCTGGAGCGAGGATGGGTACGGGCCCGGGTAGGCGATGCTTTGGGCGACATCGGTGATGGCGGCGAGGATCTGTTGCTGGCCTGCGGATGACTGGAAGAGGGACCGGGGGACGAGACGGCTGCCGATGGCGACGCTGATGTCGATCGCTCCGCTATCAGGGGCGATGAAGGCCTCGTAGGCGGTGTAGAAGCTGGGCATTGTAGTCTGACCAAACTGAAGGGTTCGATTACCGAGGGTGGAGAAAAAGCTGAAGATTGGTGCCATAGAACGTTTGGCTTCGGACGCGGATAATTTGGGGGTCATCATCAGGAAGGAAGATGTCAGACCAGCTTCTCCAGGTGGTGCAGGGATAATATAACCGCCCCAGCCTTCGGATGCCCACCTGTCGGAACTGGCGATTATTGTTTGCATGAAGTCAGAGAAGGTTCGGTTGGAGTTGGTGCCGTTAAATACGAGATATGTGACCTGAGAAAGCAGTGAGAAGCTTGCGATGACGGAAGAAAGAGGCGAGGGAATTCACCTGAAGAGTAACCTGAGAATGCGCCCTATACGTGACCTCCATATTCACGCCAAAGGTGCTTCCTCCACCACCTCGAAGAGCAAAGAATAAGTCGGTATTCTGACACCGATTGGCTGTAACGTACGTGCCATTTGGTAATACTGTTTTTATTTGAAGAGCATTGTCGACACCGAGTCCAAGGGTGTTAGACAGAGCGCTGTGGCCACCGCCATTGAGCCACCCACCAGCTGCTCCGACAGTCCGATCGGCTCCCCCGACCACGGTGATATTGTTTGCTTCAGCAAATTCGTAAATGCCGTCGAAACCTTGCCCGGCCCCTATTGTGACGCCATTTCCAGCTGACGCTGAGCAGCCTTCGGGAGTAAAATCAGCTTCAAGAGAAATCGCTGGCTGGTAGGTGTGTGTCCATAGAGCTAGAGAATTGGGGGCAGAGCTCCGTCCCTTATAGTCGTGCCCACTATTTTTAACCACAAGAGGGACGCCTGTCTTTTGGGCAAACGCTAACGCTGCTTGGACGTCGGAGACTTGGGTCACCTTAATATAGTAGCTCGGTACACTTCCTTGGTAGCAGTCCGCCGGCGGAGAAAAGACCGATGAATCGGCAGGATTGATAAAATCAAGGTTGCAGCTTTGCCCATTGGATTGGCACATGCCCCAATTCGACTATGGAGAAATCAGCGTTGCAAATAAAGCTATTGAGCAGTGCTACGGAGTGTCATCAATCACGTGGATACTCCAAGCCAGGAAAATTGATTTGAGTGAAAGGTTTGACAAGGAGACAAAGGACGTTGCTTACGTTTTGATAGCCTCCGAAATTATTGGCAGAGCTTGTGTCGTTCCCATATCCTGCTTGAACTGCAGAGCACTCGGCAGCATCCGAATTGGTCGGCACCCCTTCATAGATGCTGTAACATGGTTTTGCCCAAGGGTAGGCCGCTTGCAGCCTGCCTTGGACAGTATTGTTCAAAGACTGCCATTGGGCTTGAGTAACACTGGAGATCCTTGAAGAAGCATTTCTTCGATTTAGACAGAGCGCTGAAGAAGAGCTAGCGAGCACGAACGACAAGGCGATGCTGACGAGCGACTGGGAGAGCATAGTGACATTCAAATACGATGAGAAACACCCAACTGCCTTCTGATCCGGAGATGAAGGATTCGCGTCAGCGGTGTAGATATTGCAACGAATGTCCTCCTTTGCGAATTTCAAACCCAAAGAGGAGGGCATCTTTATATAGGCCATGTGGCAATCGAGCATGCAGACACTAAGGCGTGTGATTGGGGCTGAATTGATTCTGGGCATAGAAGACGCGTATTGGATGGATCAAGCCAGATACGGAAGCTGTGTGCAGTCCTAAATATCCTACTCCACTGCGGCGCAAGATGCATAGACAGCCAAAACTGGACATTGGCTCTCATCTACAGCGACGATCCGACGCTAGAAAACCCTTGTCCGAGGAGGAGTCAAGTAATAAATGATATAAACGAGCTTGCGAATATCGGCGGATTCGAAGAGGATCAAGTAAGCTTTACACGAGAGACAAGCATACAACGATTGACACCAAAGTAACCAGTCGTTTCCAAAAATTGACGGGAACTGTCATCGCAAGCATCTTTCGAACTAGATGCGTCCGGATCAGCCAACAGATTGTTGAACTTGAATCGGTGGATTGCCGGCACCCATAACGGTCCGCCTGTCTGTCTCTTTCCCAAGCCTAAAATTAAATCAGGTCCAGCATAATTATAGGGCCATTTTCAAGCAGATGATAAAAGTCGAGTTATGACAGTCGTTGATCTAGCCTTAATTAGCGAAGATTGCACAAAGAACAGGCCTCGTTGATAGCAGCTGTACCACACCAGCACTGCTTACAGACGGATCAGCTGTAGGTGCGCAAGATACCAACATTACCGCAGCGAAAGATCAGGTATTTCACGCCTTCATATGACCTCTGACCACCACAAGCAGTGGCTTTACTGGCGCGACTGTTGCAGAATCAGACTCTCTCCTTCTTAAAATTCGCCGGTAAAATCAGGCCATGAACGGACCCCAAATAGGCCAATCATGCGCGCCAGAAAGACGGGTCCATAACCGCCCAATTGGTGGTAAAAATGACTAATTTTTGACATTTGCTTTTTTTCAAATCAACTTTTGCGGTTAGATACGCGAGCGTAGGATGATTTGTGAGCCCTGGCCAGCTCGTGTCTCGTCGTTCTCAGATAGGAGTCAACGCCACCTTCTGCACGGCCCACATTTCTGCACACCCGAATTTTGATCAACCCCACGAATTCAAAT
>JAGEMR010000212.1:0-33580 GCA_021030915.1 Astrothelium macrocarpum
AAAAAATATTAATAAAATATATTTTAAATTAAAATAATAAAAATCGAATTAAATAAAATATAAAAATATTTTCAGATCAAATATAATAGAATATAATATAAAAATTAGAAATTTTGATATAAATATGAAAAAATATCAGAAGAAATAATTAATAAATATTAATCAAAAACATGAAAATAAATATTTTTAAAAAAAAATGGATCTTAATTAAAAAAGAAAGATAAAATATATTTATTTATCAAAAATTTTAAAAATAAATTATCAATAAAAAAATTGGAATTAATCAGAATCAGACCATTTTTGATATAAAAATAAAAAAGATTAATAAATTTTAAATTAAAATTATTATTAAATATCAAAATTTATTCAATATTTTATATATTTTTATTCTAATCAATAAACGTAATAATATTATATCAAAAAATATTCCATTTTAAATTAAAAAAAAAAAAATAAATTCAAAATAAAAAAAATATTTAATTATTATAATAAATTATATTTAATTAAATGAAAAGAATATCCAAATTCAAAAAATATATGAAAAATATTGAAAATTTTAAAAAATTATCAACGGAAAATTAAAAAATTTTATAAATAAAAAGAAATATATTATTAGAGATTAAATCAATTTTTTTTTTTAAAATAGATATTTTTAATTATTTAAAAGAATCATCAGCGATTTCTGAAATATTATTATTCAAAAAATTCAACGAAAAATCTAAAAACGATATATCGAAATCCGGAATTTTAAAGATTTCATCCGTTATATTCCATTGTATAAAATTTATTACCTCATCAGTACAAATTTCTTCTATATTTTGCATCTTTTGAATAATAAGATTTTATTATTTCTGATATAATAAATTTATTTGCGAATTTAAATGAATCGTCCGTACGGCAGCCTTTTATTATATCCGGATACTTTTTTATATTTCATGTTATAATTGATTCATCTGAATATTGACCTTTTCGAACGCCCGATCTGAAATAATTAGATCGCAAGAAACCGCCTTTTTTATACATTTAATATATTTCTCTAAATTTTGAATCAGATGATAAAAATAATTATTCTAAATACAATTCCGATAAAAACGTATAATAAAAGAAATAGAAAATAATTTCAATAAACGTTATATACGACGAATAGAGAAATAAAAAAAATGAGATTTGAAAATACAGAAAAAAGAAATCATGATGATCTGAGGACACGTCATCATAATATATAAATACATAAAATCACGTGCCAGAAAAGAGGGGGATAATATTAGGATCATTGAGAGGACCGTATATATAGTTGTGTATACCAACCTCTGATTCAGAAAATTCATATTATAAACCAGAAGAATCAACCTCTGATTCAGAAGGTTTATATTATGAATCAGAAGAACCAATCTCTGACTCATAAGACTCCTGTTATAAACCAGAGAATATTATAAATATATAAAAACGCAACACGACCATTATGACCTCGTTATATTCAAAACCATTCTTTAAATTAGTCTTTGATAGCGTCTTAATAGAATTTTGGATTATCAAATTATATTACTCCTTATTAATTCAGTCCTTTACCGACTCACTTCAGAAGCCACCTTGATCCCAAGTAGACTTGACTCCAAGGATACCTAGGATCATAACATTATTAAATGAAAAATTTGAATACGAAAATATTATTATAATAAAAATGGAATAAAATTATTATGATAGAAATTCATACACGTATCGCAGATATACCATAAAAATATAAATTATTAGCTGAAAATGGTGGGAGGCGTATATATACAAATGTGTGGTAGTTATTCGAACAATTCGTCTCATTTCGGCGTTCGGAGGTTGGCCGGTCAATTCTGACAACCCCCTGATGGATAGGACCACGCGACAACATTGCACTGGAGATGAAAATAATGTGAACAAATACTGTTAACATTAATACATGATCTAAAGATATGCCGAATAGAGAAAACCATGTTTTTCTGCACAGCAGACTCAATGGATTAGAATACTAACGCCATTCTGATGGCCGAGGATTTTCAAGTCAAGACAGCCTGATAGCCTGCAGATCGACTATAATCCACTTGTCCACTGAAAGCACGAATACATAGGATCCATGTACTGGAAAAATAATGAATCGGAGCATCGAGGCTCATGCATCATTAAAACTTCCCCTCAACTATGCAAAATCTCATCCAGGATTATTCGAGCATGCAAAGAAGATTTAAAGCTGTCCAGCCGTGACACTTACAGAGATATTTTATCTGGTATATGACCAGTAGTATTGCGAACAAATGATGCTGTCATAGACAGTCTAACTCTTCGATTTTTTGTCTTTGATATTGAGATGGAGTTTTATTAAAGTCGCCGGCCATCTCTTGTATGCGACTGCAGAGTTCCAGCGATTGCTGTGCTTGTTCGTCCACCAGAAGTCTGCTGAGTGTATGTTTGCAGCCAAGCCACCTGTCCTCTCAGGTTCTCTTAGTAAGCTTTCTAAATTCGCAATCGCGCCTCTACTTCTTCCAGACCTCCCATTTCTTTTATGTATCTGTGGATAGACTCGGTTGGCTTAGCCAAAGAGATGAAACCAAAATGACAAAGATAACCATCTTCTCGCACTCGCAGTCTCAACCATACATTCAAATGACTTTATCCTTCAATGAGAAACCAGGTCGGTTGAAATGCCTAAAGACTTGCAGCATCGTGAACGTTAGATTACGGATAAAATGATCAGCAGGGTCCAAGCTACCCCAGTACGCCCAGCACATGGCTTGCATGTGAAGCCACAACTCCGACCTTACCTGCATGGCGTGTAGTCACCATACAATTTGTGCATATCCGGCAAAACTATATAGTCTCTAGCTGCGGCCTTGTGCCCCTCAGTCCTGCATCGACTATTTCAAACGGAATTCCCGCAGTCACCTCACCGGACACATTTACTGAAGGTGGAGCCCAAGGAGCAAAAGCCACCTTCATGTGCCTCTTCCATCCTTTAATGTATTTTTCCATATGACCACCATCATCTCTCTTGTGCTCGTACAAGGGTTCCTTAATTAGAGCGATACGAGCGGCAATCTGATTCGTCCACACCAAGCCGAGTGATGGGGTCTTGTATGCCTTTGAGTCTTCGTCGTGAGCAAGCTCATTTCCCCACCCAGTGAACCATCGTTGCTGATGATCCAGTGTGAGAGGCTCGAATTCCGCTTGAGATGCACTGCGCTGGGTTGGAGGTGGGGTTGCATTTCCATCCTGCGAATGGTTGTACAAAGTGTTACCCTCCTGGTGACGGACCCAGGCGGGGTCGATGGGCACAGGGGAGAAACGGTCTGCAACTTGGTTTGCAACGACAATGGCAACGTTGTGCTTTCGCGCAATGTGCCTTAGCAAGTTCCCCAATCTGAGAAGCTTGGTGCTCCTTTGTGCCATTCCGCCATTTCTGTTGCCAGCCTTTTCAAACTCAGCCCGATAGTTTGCAGCTACAGAGTCGATGACGACGAGACCGATGTTTTGTCGTTGAATGGCGACAGGTAGTTGATACTGTAGTATGTGCTCTTGAGACTCGAGGTCCGGTGTTTGGATGCTTAAAACTCTTGAGAGTGACGGTTTCTCGTTGGCTGGTAGATCTGCAAGATGAGGATGATTCTTTAGCATCTGACTCAATCTTGCAGTTTGAAGTGGTGCTTCGGTGGAAATATAAATGGTAGATTGGCCAAAGCCATGAGGTGTAGGAAGCTGAGCATTGAGGAGAAGCGAGAGGAGGAATTGGGTTTTGCCAGCACCACTGTTACAAATCAGACGATTGAGACTGGATAGGATAGAACACTAGCTACATCCGAGGAGAGAAACAGTGCTGATTTACCTTTCACCAGTGATTTCGACTATATAACCCTTGGGAAGGCCACCACCCAGAGCCGCATCAAGAGCCTCATCAAGGATTCGTACTGTCTTCCAGGTCTCACATTCTTCCTTTTCCGAGATTACCGATCGGCCTCTCTCCCGCCCATCCTTGTTCTCTTTCGAAGCAGCATTTTCGGGCACACCTAGGATGTCGGTATAGAGCGTTTGGATAATGTCCTGCGCCAGCCTCTGAAGTTCTGCGACAGGCACCAGTGCCCTTCGAGCAACGTCAATCGGCTCAAGCGTGATTAGATCACTGACAGTGACCTGGGCCTTTTCCAGCGATGGCAAGAGGTGAGTGAAAGATTTGGTCGAAAACTCGGGCAAGACATGATGCAGGTCAGTCATGGAGCATGGCAACTATCCATTTGCGGGCTTGCCCTGATGGTGTATAGGTTTAGCTAGGTCTCGGCCGGAGCACATCCGATTGTTCCCGCCATCCATTTGCCCGTGATGTTGCTGTCGGCTACTATACGCCCCTCCCACGCTTCTCACCCATAGTCAGTCCCCACGCTGTGCTGTCTGTCCTATCTGGACCCTTTGTTTGGCCACCAACTGGACACCATGCTCCTTTACGGCTTCAGCTTCTGGATCATTTGCGTGGCTGCGCGGCGGCTCTGCGTGACGGTTCCATACTTCGGCATCGAACGTCTGTCTCCGACCCGTCTATCTGCCTGATGTTTCGCTACCCTTCTCCGGTTGTACCAACTCGAGCCCTTCTCTCTCAACCGTTGCCCGATTGCTGGATGAATTTATCCGCGCAATCACTTGACTGCTCGGTAGTTACATAAAACCGTTCGATTGGACTATGCCATGCCAGCTCCCGAGCTGCGCGTAATCTCTATTCGGCCTGCATCGTGATACTGCGCTCGATCTTGTACGAGCCAGGGCCGTCCTCATCTCTGGGAGGCGGAGACGAACAAAGGAAAGCTAAAGACGTAAGTGCTATATTCGTTACCCATGCCATGCGAAAGCGGTTCCGGCAGTCGATGATCTTATGCAAGCGTCGCGCAAGTGGGTCTTGTACAGGACGCGTCTTCCTCTCACGGCTACATGGGTAGCTGTGGTGGGGCCTTTTTCCTTTAGCCCAGATAATATAATTCTTGTTACCAGCTTAGCTATATTTTTGTTCCGTGTTGTGTCAGACATTCGCAGAAGATCGATGCCGCCATACTGCTTCCAAGATTGTCATTACTTTTACCGCACTGCTTTGCGGCTGCTGTCCATACCCACCTTTGTTTCGCCTCTTCACGCTTGATTGACCAATCATGACTTATTCGACCACAGTCCGAACATTTATTATGCCCAAGCCTTTAGGCGATCGACTGGCTGCAGCTAATACACAGACCATGGAAGAGAGTCAAGGGAAGCGCTCTGATGTAGCAGCTGCAAACTATACAAAATCGTATCCTCCAGAGGCCAAGGACCCGCTTGCGTCTCACAAGAATCCAGCGTCCAGGCCTGGAATAACATTTGCAGCACAAGATATGCTACCCAAACTGCCGATCCCAGAATTAGAGGACACATGTAAGAGATATCTCGAAGCTCTCAAGCCACTACAGTCGCCACGAGAGCATCAAGACACCGTAGCAGCTGTAAATGAGTTCAAAAAACGAGATGGACCCGATCTACATGACCGGCTGAAAAAGTATGCCACGGGTAAATCTAGTTATATCGAGCAGTTTTGTAAGCACTGGCAATCTTGATAGTCTATGTCAATGCTCATTGGTCTAGGGTACGACTCATACCTGAACTTTGATAACCCCGTCGTTCTGAATTTGAACCCTTTTTTCCTTCTTGAGGATGATCCCACTCCAGCCAGGAATAACCAAGTGACTCGAGCAGCGTCACTGGTGATCTCTGCCTTGTCGTTTGTTCGTGCAGTGAGAAAGGAAGAATTGCCACCAGATACATTGCGTGGTCAACCTCTATGCATGTACCAATACTCTCGTCTTTTTGGAACAGCAAGAATTCCTACAGAGAGTGGATGCCACATTGGTCAAGATCCGTCTGCCAAGCACATTGTTGTGTTGGCACATGGCCAGTTCTACTGGTTTGATGTGCTTGATGACAATTCAGATCTCATCATGACTGAAAAGGATGTTGCACTCAACCTTGAAGTCATTAATGCCGACGCACAAGAAACACCAATTCCTGAAGCTGCCAAGGGTGCGCTTGGTGTTCTCAGCACGGAAAATCGCAAGGTTTGGTCTGGCTTGAGAGATGTTCTATCGAAAGATGAAGGATCCAATAATTCTGAGTGTTTAAATATTGTCGATTCTGCTCTTTTCATTCTTTGTCTAGACTATACCGAACCCAAGACGGGAGGGGATCTTTGCATGAACATGCTTTGCGGAACGAGCGAAGTTCAGCGAGGAGTACAAATTGGTACTTGCACCAATCGATGGTACGACAAATTGCAAATCATTGTCTGCAAGAATGGCAGCGCAGGCATCAATTTTGAGCATACTGGTGTAGATGGCCATACGGTCCTTCGATTTGCGAGCGATGTTTACACTGATACCATTCTTCGCTTCGCACGTTCTATCAATGGTCAAGCACCAAGTCTTTGGGCTTCTTCGAGTCCTGATCCATCGAAGCGTGACCCAGACAGTTTTGGAGACGTAAACACAACTCCACACAAACTCGAATGGGATATGGTGCCTGAACTTACTACAGCATTACGATTTGCAGAGACACGACTGGCCGATTTGATCCAGCAGAATGAGTTCCAGACGCTAGAATTCATGCATTACGGCAAGAACTTTATGACCTCAATGGGATTTTCTCCCGATGCTTTTGTACAAATGGCCTTCCAAGCAGCCTATTACGGTCTCTACGGCCGCATCGAATGCGTCTACGAACCCGCCATGACCAAAGTCTACTTCCACGGCCGAACGGAAGCCATCCGGCCCGTCACCCCGGAATCCACCGACTTCGTCAAGACCTTTTGGGCCGAGAACCCGCCGCAGCAAAAAGTCGACGCGCTGAAAAAGGCATGCGAGAAACACACGGCCATCACCAAGGAATGCGCCAAAGCCCAGGGCCAAGACCGCCACCTCTACGCGCTCTTCTGCGTCTGGCAGCGCTTCATCGACGAAGAAGGCGCCGAGGCGGCCTCCTCCAACGGCTACTCCAGCCCGCAAGACGGCTTCTCCGACGACAACGCAGACGACGCGCCCACCTCCTCCTCCTCCCCTACCCCTTCCTCCCGCGGCGGCGGCGGCGCAGCCACGCACACCATGCCGGCCATCTTCGCCGACCCGGGCTGGGACCGCATCAACAACACGATCCTGTCGACGTCGAACTGCGGCAACCCTTCCCTGCGCCAGTTCGGCTTCGGCCCGACGTCCGGCGACGGCTTCGGCATCGGCTACATCATCAAGGACGGGTCGGTGTCCATCTGCGCGTCGTCCAAGCACCGGCAGACGCGCCGCTTCGTCGACGCCATCGACTCGTACTTTGTCGAGGTGCGCAAGCTGCTGCGCCAGACGCAGCGGAGCCGCAGCGGCGGGGTCGGGGGTGGTGTGGGGAAGAGCGGGGCGAGCCGGGCGCGCGAGGTCGAGGAGCGTTCGAAGGCCGGGAGGACGAAGAGCCGCGGGAGGGCGATTGCGGGGGAGGTGAAGGGGGGGCAGTGGACGCCGTTGGAGGATAGTGTGGGGGCGAGTGATGATGATGAGTTGGGTGGATGTGAGTTGTGCCTCTTATCTTTTCGTATTTTGCTGCTTGGTGAATACTTGAGTGTTTGGGAGGGATTTAAGCTGACTGAATGTTTTTACAGATGGCTTCTTTGATGCCGGAAAGTTACTTCAGGCGCTTCGTACTGGGCAGGAGACGCACGAGCGGCCGAGCGAGAAGGCGGCGGCGAGACGAGAGGTGGGCAAGAAATTGCGCTTGATGGAGTACTAGGGGCGAAGGCGAGCGGGAACGGAAATTTGATTTGGATTTGCATCATGATATTTTTGAGATTTTGTGCATAAAGTTCGATTTAGCAGTGTTTTTCAAGGGAAGCGTTTTGTACAGCGCAAGGACGCAGTCTTCTTTAGGAAATTTGAAACCAAGCCTAGTGCAGATATATACTACAGGAACCCCATGAAGGAATGCCTCGCCAGCAACAATCGTAATTCACTTGACAAAACCAAGACGCCATTCTAGGAAAAACTGGAGAAAACCATCGCTCAAATCAGTAGCCTTGTGGGTTGTACGGAGGATATGGCGATTGCTGTCCTCCGTAATTACCACCTTGTTGCTGCTGCTGCTGCTGCCCATATCCTCCTCCCTGCTGATTCGAGCTATTGCCGGGTGGATGATAGCTCGGTGGCGGTGGGAACTCGCCTCCACCGTATTGACCCTGAGAGCTAGGATGCGAGCTCATCGGAGGCGGGGGGGGAAATGATTGCTGGTTATAGTTTCCTTGTTGCTGCTGAGAGGGGTTATACCCGCCTTGTTGCTGAGAGGGATTGTATTCATACTGTTGCGGCTGCGGATTGCCGCCCGGCCGGTGCGGCTGTTGGTACTGCCCGTGTTGATGCTGATTGTACTGCTCCTGACCAGGCGGTGGAGGAAAGGATGGCGGGTTTTGACCATATCCGCTTCCTTGCTGTTGGCCTCCGTAGGAAGAAAAGCTCGAGGAATACTGGTCGTGCGGAGTGTGGGATTGTCCTCCGTAGTTTGATTGAGACTGTTGCCCATAAGGAGATTGAGACTGCTGGGTGTTGTAGCCTTGCTGAGGTTGCTGTGTGGGCTGTCCGCCATACTGCTGTTGTTGATGCTGTTGTCCGGGTGGATGATAGGTTCCACTGGTGGGCCCGTACTGGTTTGAGCCAGAAGGTGTGTACGCGACCGGAGGCGCGCTGCCAGTGTACGGTCCGCTTGAACCATTGTTGGTGTAGCCGTAATTATTCTGCTGATGCTTGATTCAAAGTCAGGATGATACTTCATTGGGTAAGATTGTGTCACTCACCGATCCATGCCCACCAAGCAGACTGCCTACTAAACTGCCAAGGCCTGAGCCGCCTCCTTGAGAGCCCTGCTGTTGCTGCTGCTGCTGATTGTTGTTGTTGTTGTTGTTGTTGTTGTTGTTGTTGTTGTTGTTGTTGTTGTTGTTGTTGTTGTTGTTGTGAGGTTTATTGCCGCCAAGCAGACCAGAGGCCAGCTCTCCTATGAGGCCTCCACCACCACTTTGTCCCTGCGAACCTCCATGTGAGCCCCCAAGGAACTGTTCAGCTAATCCACCGAGTCCCGATTGATGTTGACCGGGTTTGCTCTGCGAGCCACTGAGAAAATTCATCGCCGTAGTCTGAGGCATTTCTTAGCAATTGCGAAATATGCAAGAACACGGATCATACACCAAGTCCACGTTCTGATCCCTCTCCGCCCACGCCTCGTTCCCCACCTGTGTCGGGCGGCGGATAAGGTCCGGTCGTATTGACGGGCGTTGGGTCAGGTGTTGGTACACCAGGCGCCGCCTCAGTTGGCAGATCCCATGTGGATTGACCAGTGCTTAGTTGAACGTAGTAATACTTGCGAGAGCTAGTTTGGGACGTGAGCGATTTTCATGTCGGAAGGCCTCCGGCACAGAGCGATGAGAGAATATGCGAACCTAGCATCCCATTGCGCAATCCTATCCAGCGCCAGTCATGATTAGCTATGCTACAGGAATTTGGGACGGCGCTTGACCAACCAGCCTGGTGGTAGAGAGGGAGGATTGGTATCCGGTCCAGCATCATTGTCTGCGTGCGCTTCGGCCATGACTGAAGATACTATGGAGGAAAGAGTAGGGAGGGAAAAGAGTGCATGAAAGCAATAAATGAGAAGGTTAGGAGGTGGTCAGTGTTTACCGAGTCATGACAATTGGGGACAAGGACAATAAGCTAAATAGGCAGTGCAGGTCGTTTGGAGCTGAACCAGCCTGCTGCTCACGCCTTCGAGGCCTCTCTGCCGGTGTCATTGGTGGGGTGGCTTGGACTGTACATGTGTACATCATGTGCGTAGCCTCGTCTACGTACTTTGCCTTCATTGCTCAAATCAGCTTCTTCCGTCACCTCACAGCATAGCAGGGATACTTCATTGAGCATTCATCTATTGCAGCACGGTGCATACTAAACTGCTGCAAGTACTAGCTCACTAAGTGCAAGAGACAATCCTCTCAAGTACATATATCTGCCTACCACGGCTGCCATCATGCCACCCGGCCATGTCCTATCTTGGGTATCATTAATCGAAGTCATGAAATCTTACCAAGCATATCCATCATCAGCAGCTACGTCATTCTCACCTGTCCAATCTTCGTCCCCACTCTTTTCTGAGTCCATAAAATCATCCTCGTTGAAGAACTTTTCTCTGGGTCGCTGATTATCTATGATGATATCCACCATCTTACACATTCCCTGAATCACATCTTCGTGGTTCTCCTCTCCTTCACTCTGTGTCATTTCACTACTGCTTGACTCGGTCTGGGCAAGTCGTCGACTTTGACGTGTACGCCTTGAAGGTCCAGCGCTCACTGGACTTCGCTTCCGTGGCGAAATGGAAACCATGTCTAATTTCCGACGCCGGCCCACGTGTCCAGCCTCAACTTTATGAGGCATATCAACCTCAGGCATGGCAGGTAAACTTTTAGAAGATTCCGAGTTCTTCCAATCTCGAAATGCCCGTAAAGACATTAGATTAGGATTGGGTGGGTCAGTCTTCCTCAGGAATACTTTCTGCATGCGAGGAATCCACTTGTCACGGAAATCAGCACGATCACGCCAACTACTGTTGAGGATGACTTTCAGCACCAACTTCCGCAAATCAGGCAGATCTGGAGCGGAATCAACAAGAGATTGGAAAAAGTGAGTCGCTGCTTGTAGATTCTCCCATTTCCGTAGTTGAGTCATTTCCAAAACTCGCAGTGTTTGTGGCCAGCTAGGCGTCTCGTCTGATGCCAGTAAAGTATCGTATAGCGGGTCTGAATCACGTAGCATTGCGCTTCTTTCGTAGAAATATTTCATGTCCATCTCCAACAACTCAAGTCCAGGAGCAGTCCGCTTAAGGTGTGGTAGAAATGCCAAGTCCAAAGCACGGTTATGGACCAAGACCAACTCCTTCAAATGTAGCCCATGGCTCTCGAGGAAGCTATGCAGAGCCTCAGAATCAATCGATATGCAGTTCTCCAATTTGAACTTCTTAAGAGTCTGCGGGAGGCTCTTCAATAATAGACCATCGACTCCAAATGAGGACTGAAAACAAACACTCTCAAGCGCTGGCAAAATAGTAAAATTGATAGCCATTTCTTCTCCATACCGATGAAGAAGATGGGAGATGGTGAGGTGACGCAAAGCTTGAAATGCGCTCAATTCATGAGACTGCGCTATGGAAAGCAAGGCGTCGTTATCTCCGAACAGCCTGAAGTTCCATTTGAAGCTCCTGAGTCTTTGTTGAGAGCTCCCAAGGGCCGAGAAAAGGCTATCTGGATAACCCCACCGAACACTACGGTCGCGTTCGCGATAAGGTGGTAAGTCATCCTCCAGATAAATGTACAATTCTGATAGCTGTGGAAGGTAAGGAATGATCTTTCCTAGATCAAACATGCCAAGACCGTGAGTCTTCTTGGCAAGTATTGACCCGGCTTCCAATTCCAATCGTTTTACTTTGACACCATAGTTTAAGCTTAGTCTACTAGCCTCTTCGTCACCGTGAGCAAGGAGTGCCAGTAGTTCGTGTGGTCGACTGCGATCAAGTAAGGGTGGGTTGCGAAGTAGTGCGGAAAGAGCGGCTTCAGTGAACAATTTACAAACGCAAGCCGTGTCGACTATCCAAGTGATGGCTTTCTTCAAGTTTTGGTCCTCATAGCGCAAAGCTTCAAACGCGTAAGAGAATATCTCGAGGAGAATCTCATAAGGCAAGGTAGACCAGGGCGGAATAACTCCATCTGACTTTACAGAACCTTTTTGAACGACAGTCGATGTCTTGCTGACAGTATTCGCTGACACTGTTGGCCTCGCATCGTTGCGCCGCTTGGTTTTGCGTGGAGACGGTTGGGAATTTGAGGTTTGACTGCTTGGTCCAGGCGCAGCAGCTCGTTTTTGTCGCTTCGGCGGAGGCGACTCATCCTCGGAAACCGATGAGATGTGTTCATCTTCGGTCTCATCGGAGCTATCCTCCCGATATGAAATTGAAGTTCGAGATGACCGCTTCAGACCATCACGTGCCTGGCGCTGAGAGGTCCGATTTCTCTCCCGCAAATTCCGAACAGCATTGGCCATTGTAAATTACATTTCAAAGACAAAGTTCGATTGGTTGATGAGCGACAGCACGCTCCAAGTCATATGATCAACAATTTGGGGGGAAAGCAATGGGATGAAGGTGAGGTGGTGATCCCAGGTTAGTCAGAGAGTGGACGAGTGATGACGACGGCCGCCTTGTGGACTAGCCCAATTCGGAATAACCATCGTCACTTCCCGCATTTCCTCTCATAACGTGCGCTTTGTTCCAGTTCACTTCGTACCCTCATGTGCATCATTGGGTGATGCAAAGCAAATCTGACGATGCATAAATGATCAGACCTTGATGCCTACAGACTCAAAGAGCGACGATACATGTCTGCTCCACTACCACACAGGTGGACCTCAGGAGTGGATCGCATAAATTCTGATCGACATCAGCTAGACGGGCACTCCGAGAGACCTCATGTCAACTCTTTAAGGATTCTGTTTCCACTTTACACGTCCCGTGCAGTCAGACCGGCCACATATCCTTCCGTTTCTTCTGATCCATCAAAATCTCTTTGATGCCTAATTTTTATGCCTTGTCTAATTTCGGCTGTGTGTGTTTTGAAATTGGATAGATCCTGCCCCTGGTTGTCCGGTCATTTATAATAAAATGTCATTTTTTAGCCATGTTGCTCTTGTCAGGCCTTACCGCAAAGCGATAGAGCTCTGCTTGTTGAAGAAATGTATAAATGAAATAAACCTAGAATTCAAGATGGAGATCGGCTTGGGAGTTATACGCTCGTTCGACGCGACATCCTCACAGCGTTCCTTCTCCAGCTCGACAGACCTCAGCGAATCCAGCCTAACGTTACAGCAGCAATTACTCGTCTCGCTTTTGCAGTGCTCTCCCTCGACCAGAGCATGATTCTGATTGGCGATGGCATTCCCGTTCCATGGGGCATTTTGGTTACTCTGGCCCGAAATTTTATATAACATTTGCCTTTAGGGCTGAAGCAAGGCAGAATCGTAAACCGGGTCTGCATTTTATGCGCTTCCGCTCGCCATTAGCTAAAGAGAGTAATACGGATCCCCCTGTATAGGACTCGGAAACTCGGCCTTCAATTTAATCCGTATCAAAGGTAAAGAGCTACAGCTAAGCATCAACGAATCGGAAGAAATCCAATCGTTCCCGAATTTTTCATCTAGGTATCTTCTGATATTTCCCTCTTGCATGTTTCCCTGACCGTTGTCACTGTCCACAATCAGCACTTGAATTATTGTCCAATTTTGGTTCCAATGGTATGTACAACATGTTTTCGAAAGAGTTTGCACCAAGGGTTGCAATAAGAAATGTCGCTCGCGACCGCGAGAGATATAATTTGCCGCACTCTTGTGAAGGGGGCTCTTCAACTATAGCGAACGAAAACTCTTTGAGATTTATGTCTTAATGAATTATTTACTCTCTTCAGTTGTTTGAAGTGGTATGGGGTTCTCCGTATGAGGCGTGCGATCAATTATATATCTCGCTTTCGCGAGCGACATTTCTTATTGCATCCCCTGGCATTTGATCTGTCATTACATGCTAAGGGAAACATGTCTTCAGTCATCATCGAAGTCGCACATCCTCGGCTCACTGACATCAACATTTACTCCGCCCTCTGACTGCTCGACAGCCCAGTTCTCCCCTGGTTGGTTCTCCGCTGGTACTGCCAGTTACTTGCAAGCTCACCAAGCGAAATCTTGCACCACAACGACGACGTCCACTAATTCGACTATCATCTCACCGTGGCCGCTCGCGAAAGCGGCTGGATCGTGTTGGCCTACTGCAACTGTCTCGCCACCTGCAACCGCCTTTGGTGGATGGGGCTTCTACTCGCCCGGCCTAGTATGTCCTCTGGGATATGAGACCGCCTGTGCCACTGTTGAAGGCCAATCGGCTACGCAGCTCAGCGGATACTCACAATTTGACTTTCAATTCCCAGCAACAGCGGAGGAGACAATTTTTGGATGCTGTCCATCGTATGTATGATGTCTTAGCTACAATACCCTCGCATCATTTTTCTTTATTTCAATCATATGTGAGATTCATAACCAGAGCTGACGTATATGTTGAAGTGGTTACTCTTGTGCCAAGGATGATGCCGGTTGGCAAACCTGTGTGGCTCTTGCTACCTCAACATCCTTTCCGGCAGCGACGTGCGAAAGCGATGGAATTGAGACAGGCGGAACGATGATGAATATACCATATACAACGGGTAGCACGACTGTGACTCAGATCACGCTATATGGTCTACTGATTCAACTGGATCAGAAATCGGGAGACCAATCTCTTCTTGCTCCTGCTTCAACGGCATCCGCATCACTGCCGACATCGACCATGTCGACATCGATTTTACCAACATCAACATCACCAAACGCATACAGTGGTAGTAGCAGCATCAATAATCATGGCAACGGCAATGGTAATCTTTCCGCTGGTGCTATAGCTGGTATAGTCATCTCTATCCTTGGTGTTTTGGCCATCCTCGGTGGTGCTTTCTACTGGCTCGGTGTACGTCAATCGAGGAGTGGAAGCCATGGATCCGAGGCCAGCAATCCGCGTCGAACCACACTCGTTAAGAGAGGCAAACCACAACGACCCATGAACTGGAAGCTGTGAACCGTCCCGTGGTCTATGAGAAGTACTCCAAGAACGTCTCAGCGGAGCTGCCACGAAACCGAATGGCGCCCGTCGAGATGGAGTAGTCCGGTTCCAAGACCCAGGGAGAGTGCTACCAGAAGTTGCAATGAGACATTTCAATCGCGATCGCAACACATGTCACCGCTGCAGGCTTCATAGGGAGGACCCCATACCGTTGTAAGCCATTGGAGCTCGTCAACAATTCAATAAGAAATATCTCTCAAGCTTTTCTTGATTATTGTTGCAGAGGTTCTCATTTTAAAGCATGTGGCGGTTATATCTTCGGTCATCGTGGGTGACATATCTTATTGCAACCACGGGCGGTGCGTCTGCAAAATCAACTAAAAGCATTGCCCGCCCATTTAGGAGAATAATTGCCGATTCGGTAGGAGAATGATATAGACCATACATAAATGATCAATGTGGCGAACCAGCCTGTGTGGGAATTGGATGGTCATACAGTTTGATACGAACTTCATGTCATAAGGGTAGATGAGCAGTGGGAAGACCATTACTGCTGATTACGAGATTGAAATTTTATCGAGCTTCTTCAAAGTCGCAAAAATAATGTGTAATTTTGGACACGAGCTCCTTTTCGGCGTTCATAAGTGACTCTTGATCTATTTTGCACGATCTCTACTGTATCCAGTTTGTCATTGCATTTCCATGCCTTTATGCAACAATATCATTCGCCTGGTCCTCCCGGCGTGCCTCCTCTTTTGTGCCATTCACCGATGCCTTACCGCTGGAAATACTTGCCAGCACAGCCCCAAGCCTATCCAAAAGCTTGTCAACCTCATTTTCCGTCCCGACTGTGATCCTCAAACAGCCCACGCAGCCTAGCTCTTTTCCGCGAAATCTTACTACAACCTGATGCTGCTCCGCTAGACTTTCGTACACTTTCAGGGCAGTCTCATTGCTAGGCTTTCCTCCTTGATCTCGCGGCCCGTCAAGCATCTCAACGAGCAAGAAATTTGCATCCAAGCCACCTATTATGCGGCCTACCTCTGGGATCTTCGGCAATGCAGCAACCATTCTGTCCCTCTGAAGAAGAATCTTCTTCCTTGTCTCCCTCATGCTTGCAAGCCCTTCTTGACTCAGAGCAGCAGACGCAATCTGACTCGTAGGGTCGCTGATGTTGTACGGGGCCTTGAAATTGTTGAGCAATTGAGCGACTTCTGGGCTGGCAAAAGCAGCGCCTAGCCGGATACCTGCGAGTCCGAAGGCTTTGGACAAGGTCTGCATGACGACGAGATTCGGCCACTCGAGTACCCATTCGGCAAGACTTGAGCCGTCGGGCGCGAAATCAATGTACGCCTCATCGAGCGTAACGACGCCGTTCCATGTCGGGTGCTGTAACACTTTTTCGATGGCTGACTTCTGAATCAGACGACCTGTGGGATTGCCCGGCGAGCAGATGTAGACTAATTTAATAGACGGGTCTGCAGCAAGCTTTTCGTTGATTGCTTCGGGTCGAAGGTTGAAACTAGAATCCTGCGTTTCGAGAGGCACGGTAACAATCTCAACATCATTGACGCAGGCGCTCACACTGTACATGCCATATGTTGGTGGGCAAATGAGGAGTTTGTCTCGGCCAGGAGCGCAGAAACATCTCTGTAGTGCGTCAATGGCTTCATCAGAACCGACGCCGACGAAGAGGTTGTCTGGTGTAAGATTAGATGTTGTGTGAATGTGTGTATTCCTCAGATTGCAAAGTAGCTGCTTGAGATCTCGTTGATGACTATTCCCAAGTCAATTGGCATTTTTGTCAATACGGCATTGAATGTCTCACGGGTCAGGATATCTGTTTAAACCATGCAAGTCAACGTTTGCGAGAGCACTCGATTGAGCTGATTTGGCACTTTTGAAATTCGGTGGGCCGAAGGCGTTTTCGTTGGCATCAAGGAGAATATTCGTCCCATCGTCTTGATAGTCATCTCGAGCACAACGGTACGGCTGTAATTTCAAAATATTGGGCCTAACGCATGTTTGAAGGTCGAACCCGTTTTTGTTCGGCGCCATGAAAAGAGAAAAGTTCCAAAAATTCCAAGGCCAATGGCAATGATCGGAAACGAAAAAACTGGAGGGTTTTAGGCCGTTGTTCTAACCGCATATTAATTATCCCCGCCCACAACAAAGAGCATGTTCACGAATGAGTCACTGTTTAGAAAATTTTGATCCTTGATTAATTGCCAAGATGACGCAATCTAGAATGCCTCAAAGGCAATGCACCAAAACGAGTCCAGCAGAAATGCTAGACAACCAACATTGGCTACAACATATCCCCAATGCGCCAAAGACATCACCAGCCATGACCGAATCATTCCATAACGTAAACATGCTCCAGTCTTTGACACAAGACATCGAGCATGCTTGTACACAAAGCCATCAACGACACCCCAACACCACAACCAACTCAATATTCAAATACATTCAATTCCCTCCAAACTTTTCATCGCCTTCACCCCCTGCGTTTCAAAAATCCCCACCAAGCGCTCACAATCCCGCCGCAACTTCTCCTCCCCTCTACTCGCATTATTCTTGATCCACTCCTCCACACTCATCTTCTTCTCCGGACTCGTCAGCTCCGCACTCGCGGTCCGCAGCGCATCCGTCAGCGTCATGTTCTCCTTGTCCGGCGAGGCCAGAAACACCGTTTCCAGATCCGCCGCTTCCCACGGGAAGGCGCTGACCAGCCTGCCGTTGATGACGTTCCGTTTCGAGGGCGATGCAGCCGGTGTGGCTAGCGCGAGAGGGATCCGGATGGTTTGCGTTTGGCCCTTTGTTGGGGATAGTACGGGGGTTGGCTGGTGTGCGGATTTGACTTTGGATGATGGAGGATGGTTTTCTGCATCTGATGATTGAGGCGAGACAGATGCTGTTAGCTGCCTTGGAGCTGGTGATGTCGCTTGCCGAGGAAGTACTTGCATAGCTTGGCGTTGTTCCGGCTTGTTAGTTTCAACATCCACTGCGATCATTCCTGATTTAGCAGCCTCTGCGTCCGACATAACGACTTCTGGCGCCACAGCCTCAGTATCAGCCATGACAAAATCCGGCTCGACAGCCTCGCCGTCCGACATGATCGAGTCTGGCATAATGTCATGTCGGATAACTGTGGAACCCTCGCTATTCTGAGATGTGTCTGCCAAAGATGATTCGAGCGCGTCTTTGGAACCTTTCTTCCCTTTCTGACCTCTTTGCTTTGCTTTGGCTTTTGCATCCGCAACCTGAGAAGCTATCAAGCTGCTACTATCAAATTCTGCTGTGCTGCTCTCCTCAAGTCCATTCTTCATCCTCTTGTTTCCCTTTGGCTGAACGGGTCCCTCTTCTGGGTCCACTGATGGCACAACCGTATCGTGTGGTTGATTTACTTTTTCCACACCTTCACTTGTTCTCTTCTTTCCTCGTGGGGTGCTTTCTTCTTTTTGAGACACCAATGACGCTTCTAATGCTGCTTGTAGTTCTGAGTGAAGCTGGCTTTGGTCATCACTGAGTCTTTGCTCTTGCTTTGCAGGTTTGGACCGCTGAGCCCGTCCTTTTTTCGGACGGGGCTCGACCACTGAGGCATCCTCGGCCACGGATTGGTTCGCAGCCTCGGCATTGCCTTTCCGTGTTCTTTTCGCTTTTGGTGGTTCTGGTTCAGGGCTAGGCGATGATCCTAGAAGACCATGCATGCTTGATTTGAGCGTATCCGGTACTCCTTCATCGATACTTGTAGATGCATACTCAGCCAGAGTATCAGCTTTGGTGGTCTTCTTTGTCTTCTTCCCTGTTACTTTGGCCTTTTTGCTTCTTTTTCCGCCTTTAACTGTTGTAGAGACGGCAGTCGCGGAAGTAGCAGTGGTCAAGACGCTTTCATCCTCATTAGGGGGTTGACCTAGCGACATGAATGACGGGGCTTCGGAAAAGCTTGTAGCGTTTGATTGTGAAGAGATCCTGGAGGTTTTGGACGTTCTTGATTGACGGCCTTTCTTCCCACGAGAGGCCTTTTCGGTGGTAGTGCTAATATTGTTGAGCTGATTAAAGAAGTAACAACCCGGTGAGCGACGTCGATGTTCTTCCCTAGCTTATTTTAGTCACGCTTTCTACATTCTCAGAGATATTAACAAACTCACAGTGGGTCATCTTTGGGCTCCCAACCATCGAGAGCTAGTCCACAATAAAAGCATGTCACTGCGTCATCGGTATCTGGAGTAGGGTCATAGCACCATCCGGCGTCAACCATCTAAAAATGTTATAAGTCACTGCGCAGACACGCAAGTGTTTGCATGTCAATACCTTTTTAGTTTTGCACTTCCATCCCTTCTTGCTTTCATGCGGCCACTGATCTCGAAAAGTCATAGTCCTTGCGTCCACCATTTTCTCGTCGAATGGGTCCTTTTCTTGTCGATTGGGATCGTCAAGACGGAGGCTGACGTGTGCGTAAATCGCCCAGCCACAATCTGCTGAATGTTTGAGATGTTCTTCTGCAGGCTCGTTTGAAGGTTCCCATCTGTCAAGCGAACGCTCGCACATAAAGCAAGTAACGTTGTCGTGACTGGATGAACTGGGTTTGTAGAAGAAACCCGCGCGCGCAAGCTGCATAATCCTGTCAGCAAAAAAGCGACGCGAGCTGCTCTTGAGAGCATGTCAACGTACTGCTTCCGGAGTGGGCGTTTTGTGAGGCCATGTTATCTTTGTGGTGGTTTTCTTCTTGGCATTAGATGAAGAGCGCGGCTTCTTTATTTGATGTGGTTGTTCAAAAGTTGCTAGGCGACCAACAAGTGTGTGAACATGCTCTGGCAAAGGCATTGTGATTGAATGTGGAGCATGAACTGGTATTCAATTGGTAATGGGCAGGCAAAATAGTGGGAACGGTTTGTAGAGAATGGCTAGTCAAGCGCGTTGTTTACCCTCCCGTGGTACCCCAGCAAAACCCCCGAGCTTCCGGTGCAAAATGCGGTCATAGCTTAGTCACTCTACCACCTGAACAGAATAAATCAGTCCTCAGTTTCCCCTTCCACCTTATTTGCTTTCCTTTCGCAGGTCCAGCATTCCGGCATGGCTCATGCTTCGTGCTGGTTATCCTTCTGAGGCTGGCAATGCATTCTACAAATCCTCTTGAGCTCTCCCGATGGCTCTCCGCGCACTCGCCGTAAGCCACGAGACCCCTCTTCAGGCCATGTCCATTCGCTTACAAGCTATCTAGCCTGCAAGAGAACTCAGATCGGTAACCTTCGGTCATGGTGCTATTCGATGGCAACTCGCTCGGTCCAGGCGGCAAGACTGTTTTCCAAGCCGATGCCTGACGTCCAGCGCCTCCGAGCCCTCCCAAACCCCGAAACATCCACCTCCAGAGCTTCGAGGTGGAGCCAGTGCAAGCTCGCCCTCCTCTCGTGAATCCAAATCAGAGTCAAGGGCCTCCAGAAACCAAACAATATCGTCAACGTCAAGCTCTACAAACCAGTCCATGCCTCCAGGATGGGAGGACAATCTAGACTACAACATTTCGGCATTTTCCCAGCTTCCACATCAACACTTTGGTTTCAATCAGTTTATCCACATCAATGATGAATTCAAGGAGGCTCTGCGACACATATTGTGGGAGTTCAGGGCGCCGATTCGGTACGCTTTTGCATACGGGTCTGGCGTTTTCTCCCAAGATGACGGCCAAGAACCTACGAGTATCTCACCTCATCCAAATCCGCCAGAAGGTGTGAAGAAGTGGCAAAAAGGAGGCGGTAAGATGATAGATTTCATCTTCGGAGTTAGTTTCACGCAGCATTGGCATTCCTTGAATCTAAACCAACACCGCGATCATTATTCTTTCCTTGGATCCTTGGGTTCAGGCTTGGTCTCCCGCGTTCAGGATGGGTGGGGTGCTGGTGTCTATTTCAATCCTTACGTTACCGTGAATGGTACTCTGATCAAATACGGAGTGGTCAACCTTGATACCATTTCTCGCGACCTGCGTGAGTGGAATACTCTTTACGTAGCCGGACGTCTTCAAAAACCCGTCAAAATTCTTCGTGATGATCCCAGCGTACGACAGGCTAATCAGGTGAATTTGATTTCCGCTGTCCGAGCTGCACTACTTATGCTTGGCTCTTCCTTTACGGAGCGAGAGTTGTACACTGCCATTGCTGGTATGAGCTATCTTGGTGACCCTCGTATGGAGCTACCAGCCGAGAATCCACGGAAAGTGGCCAATATTGTGTCCGCGCAATCCTACAACTTCCGCCAGCTCTACAAGCCTTTGATAGATGATCTACCGAATGTCTGGTTCGCCGATCAACTCAGCAGTGACTTCCACACCAAGATGAAGCAGGACATGGATCCAGTAAAGCGTGGTAACGCCGTTCGAAGACTGCCCAAAGCACTCCGCAAGAAGCTGTATTTTCAATATCAGAAAAAGTTTTCAATTCCAGGCTCGGCGTTTGACAAAATCATGGACAAGAGCGCAGACGAGGACGAGGAAAGTTTCAAACGAAGAGAGGGTGGAGAATTCGAGCAACGTATTGCTGAGCAATCCGATCTACCGAAAGTCATGGGCGAAGTTATTCGCAACACAATCCGTTGGCCGAGCGTGAGTCAGAGTGTGAAAAGTTTCTTTACCGCTGGTCCCGTGCGATCGTGGAAATACATGGGCGAGAAAGCAGCCAAATCGCGCCAGACCAAGACCAATGTATCTTCAAAGTCAAAAGCGGATGAGCCTGCAGATAAGTCGAGCAAGGATCAGGCATGAAGATCATACCTCGCCCTTGTCTTTCTTTTTTGTAAATTTTCTACTGATGGATAGCTATGTTCTCTGATTGCATAGAGCATGGGTTGGCGCAGGCGGCATAGCATAGAGGTCCAGAAAAGTTGCCGGCGCTATCAAAAACACGGACAGGGCAACCCAGTTGCGCATCTGTACGAAACGTGGGCCTAAACCTCGTTCCGTATACATTTATCAATCGTCAAATATTCTACGGTAACCAATATTTATTATTGTATTTTTGTCTTGTCTTTGCGGATTTGCAAGGTGAATATATGGTTCAGCTTCTGGAGCAGAGATATAGGTAATGGAACAAAATGTATGCAGGCACATTTGCTTAATTGGTGCTTCAGCCATCACACGGAGGAGCCTAAAGACTAGACCTGGTCGGATAAGGGAATATGCCTAAGTCTATCGTGCCCAGATTGAAATCTCCAAGAAATGGTCTAATGTTCCAGCGGCTCCGAGATTGCTCTTAAGCCAAATTTGGCCAATGTATCTTGTGTTTTGATAACAGGTAAACCGGACCGATCTCGGCTCAGGATAACAGTCAATACGGAGCAATTCGGCTTTTTTCATTTATACTTCGTTCATTTACTGGTCGGAGTAACCTCGGTTGGTAGTTTGTATGCGCAACAGCCGGGACAAACTATGAAGACTTTTCCAGTCCTTTCGACGCATCCAAAGAGTGAATGAAGTCCTTCTCCTTAGCTCTCCTAAGCGCAAGAGATATCTTGAGCGCTTGCAAGCGACCTTCTAAGTTGCTGTGGCTTACTTTCACTAAAAGCATCGTTTCCAAGCCTTCAAAAAGAGATCGAATATTTATGTGACTATATAAATCCTCTCATGGAGCTGATCTCTGAGTGACACAATTCCACAACACGTACTGGCCTAAAAAGTGCTCTGTCAGACAAGCTGAATCGTCCACGATTAAGAGACCGAGAATACAACGGCAAGGTCGGTAAAAGATCACGACCGGCCTAGTCAAAGGTGACATCAGAGAGCTCTCCAAAGGGTCTGGACATACAGTTTACGCAACAAATCAAACAGAGAATTCTGGTGGTTTGGTCCACCATTTTCGGAACCAGCCGGAAAGGCTAAGGCCCTGGAAAGCATGCTACCGTGATAGCACTATGAAAAGGGGGAAATCTTTGAAGCGAGGTAGAATCCATCGATATGTCATACTCGAACCTTTCTTCACGATTCTGTGGAATGTGCGCATGTATGGACTCTCACATGCTTGACAAGAAGCTTTCGTGGCATCCAATGAGACTCACTTGGTTATCACAACGTTTTGTAAATTAATCCTGCCAAAACAACGCCACTTCATATGATCGCGCTCAGTCCTTGTCACGGTATACAGACCAACAATGTCGATAATGAGCGCTGGTTTTCGCAACAGAGACTACTGCGACTAATCCAGCCTTCTATCACAGAGGTCTCATAGCCCTCCAATGCTGACAGTAGCAACCTCATGATAGCAATGTCACCCGCCATTACTTGCCGCTGATTACAATGCAAATCAAAATCCTCTATCAAAACGTGATAACAAAGGAGCACCAGCAAGTGATAGCTCAAGTAGAGTAAGCAACACGGCTCCCTTAACGGACCCTGCGCGTTGACCGCCGCCACCCAATCTAGTAATGAAGATTCTGACGCCGTAATAATTACACCTGCCCCTCCCCTGCCCAACCCTCATTGCAAAAAAGAAGAAGGGGGCACCTTCTTTTGACTTGACATACGAAAATGGAAAGACATGGCAGCGTGGCTGATCATGAGCACCTCGCCTCGCTTGGCGTTACGGGGGAGCTCAAGCGCCACTTCAGCCCCCTGTCTATGCTTGGCCTTGCATTCGCCATTCTGAACTCGTGGACTGCGCTTAGCGCGAGTCTGTCGCTGGCGCTGCCGAGTGGTGGGCCGACGTCGGTGATTTGGGGACTCATTACTGCGGGTGTTTGCAATGGGTGTCTGGCGGCGTCGTTGGCTGAGTTTGTAAGTCCAGTGGAGAGTTTGACGAGTTCTGCGAGCGCTGATATAGTGGATTGTCTAGTTGAGTGCATATCCTACAGGTAATCCAATTTTTCATTTTTTCGTCTTGCATTAAAATTCCTCTATCGCTAAGGAAAAAGTATTTGTATCCCTCTAAACTCGGAAGTCAGCTTAAAGTTGTACATACTGTACCACTTTGTTCACTGGTTTTTCATAAGATAGAATCATCATTCTTCAGCTATAATAATGATCTACAAGCCCTCACTGCTTTGTAATATTTTGTATTGACATCGTCTAGCAAGCGGACAGTACTACTGGGCAGCCGTCATCAGCCCTCGAAAATGGCGTCCAATAGTCTCATGGGTAACGGGATGGATAAATGTTAGCGGTTGGATAGTAAGATTCTATCTTTCAGGTTTGAACGAGTGGCGCTGACTTTATCTAGGCGCTTGTTGCTTCAGCAGGCCTACTTGCAAGTCAGCTCATTGTTGGTATCATCGCTCTTGAGAATCCAAACTACGTTGCAAAACCATGGCATCAATTTCTCATCTACATTGGGTATGTGGTCTTTTTCTGATGTTCACTATTATCCTTTGGAAAAATTGACCGTCTTGAAGCTACAATATTTTTGCGTTCCTTGTCAATGCGTTTGGAAACTCAATCCTCCCCTACGTCAACAAAGCGGCCATTACCTGGTCGATTGCTGGTTTTGTAATCATCTCCATCACAGTCCTTGCATGCTCGTCGCCCCACTATGCCTCAGGCGACTTTGTCTTTCGTGACTTTATTAACGAAACTGGTTGGCCGGACGGTATCGCCTGGCTACTCGGGCTGCTACAGGGTGGTCTGGGTCTGACCGGCTATGACGCCGTGGTAAGTCTCCGCTTCATATCAATCAGAGCACTTCCACAGCAATTACTGCAACTAAACGCAATATTCAGGCGCACATGATTGAAGAAATCCCCGACGCCTCTATCGAAGGCCCCAAAATCATGATCTACTGCGTCGGTATCGGCACCTTCACTGGCTTCATCTTCCTCATCGTGTTATTGCTCATCCCCGGAAATGTCGACGATACTATCCACTCTGCCGCTCAGCCCCTCGCTCAGATCCTACAAAATGCCACGAATAGCCACGCAGGCACTATCTGTCTGTTAATGTTCCCACTCATCTGCCTATTGTTCGCTGCGACATCCATCATGACGACGAGCAGCCGCATGAGCTATGCGTTCGCACGCGATCGGGGCTTGCCGTTTTCCAAATTTTTCATGAAGGTGCATAAGAGATTGGATGTGCCGTTAAATGCGTTGTACTTGACTACTGCACTGGTGATTATCTTTGGCTGTATCTTTTTGGGATCAAGTGCAGCATTCAATGCAATTATTTCGGCGTCGGTAGTGGCACTGGGAGTGTCATATGCGATTCCCATCACTATCAATGTAGTTCAAGGGCGTCGGAAGCTTCCAGACCGGTCCTTCAAACTGCCAGTATGGTTTGGATGGTTTGCTAATTTGGTAAGTCACCTTCGTCCATGTCCGGATAATGGAGTTAATGGAGCATAAGTTGGGCATCATATACGTCATTATTACGACCGTCCTTTTCCTGTTTCCTCCTGATCTACCTGTAGATGCTTCAAACATGAATTACTGTAAGTTAAATCGCCGCTGCCGATGACCTCTGGCTAATTGAGAACGAGGTGTCGTTGCTTTCGGTATCGTGCTTATTATTGCTACTATTCAATGGTTTGTCGACGGACGTAAAAACTTTTCAGGCCCAGTGTCGGAAGGCGTCGCGGTGGCCACAGAGAGCGCCATAAATAAAGAGGATGGCGCTGATGAACATTCTATAGCGGACGAGAAGGATGTCGCAGACGGAGGAGCTTCCAAGGATCCATTTTAAGTGCCGAAATGCAGGCTTTTGTAAGTATATATTTGTTGTATGAGCGAATTCGATTTGTTGTCCTCACCAGTAGGCGTTGCCAAATGCAACTCATGATGCCCTTGTACTTGTTTAGGATGGCGATCACTGGTGTTCCAGGAGCCCGCTCACACCAGTGAATCTTGTGATAAGACAGTGAAAATTTTCATCATTGCAATGATCAAAATCACGGACATTGATGTGAGTCATCTGTATCCCGTTAAACTCGACCACTGACTCAACGAGAAAGAAACTTACTATTGTTAAACTGTGGATGCCTAGAAACTCCCATCATTTCGAACTCAATATGCCGACACTTTAGTCGCTTCCATTCAAGCTTCTGCTCTAGTTTGACAGCTGCATCCATCACAACGATAGCACAACCTAGAGAATCTGCTGTGATAGGAGTTGGGACAATAGTTTGAGCGACTCAACCCTTGACCTGTAACGACGACAACGTGGCGGCCCAAATCACTTCTTGGCTCCGTTGACTAAAAATACAAATAGACCACGAGATTGGTAGAACAACATTCGCGAGTGGCTGGGAGTTTACTACATAGCTCTTCATTCTTCATCGCAACTACAGCTTCACGGTAAGACTTCATGATTGTTTAAAGCGTTACGCCTGGACTAAGATCAATCAGACCGAGATGTATCCGACTTTTGACAACAGCGGCAATGGGCCCTTACGGGTCCCAGGATTCGGCCTTCCCATCGAACTCACATTAGACCCCAACAAAAGCTTTCAGCACGATGCCAACCATATTCGGATCCAACGTAGGACGGTTCGAGAGATCGCAATGCTTCGCTTCATGAACTCTATCACAGACAAGCCCAATTGGAATGAAAAGGTCTTCGACAACAAGATAGTTTCAAAGTGGAACGGCGAGGTGTTGGCTTTACCAGATGACTTAATAAACCAAGAGGCATTTGACTGGTGTATGGAGGAGCTGAGAGACAATGCAAAAACATATGAGCGGACAGGATACGTGAAGACCCTTGAAAGCGGCCCAAGATGCATCAAAAGCGATACACTTATTTCCCGCGAGCTGGCCAAGGAGCTTCAAATGGCTGTGCGGCCAATTTTGAGCTCAGAGGAAAGAAACAAAGATTGGCACCCAAATTCTAATCAGCAAGTGCTGAATCTGATCCATCCATCTATGTATCCGCTTGTCTATGGAAGAACCCGTGTCTTGCACCAAGCTCAAGTGCGGCTCGAAGACTGCTTGGAGTCATGCGGACAAGGTCTAATTGCTGAAAGTCCCCAAGATAGTGTTGAGCACGAAACTGACTCGTGGTACGGTGACGAATACGACATAAATCGGTTCTGGTCCCATAGATTCCAATGGCTGCCCGCGGAAGTTAAATTTAAGGGAGATACAGGAACCGAAGTTCGGATCACCTCGTACATCAACAATCTCCGGCCTGGATTGCACCGGGATCTATATGCAGTTATTGAAAAAATCATATCTCGAGCCATTCCAGCCTGGAATCAGGTTCTGGCGTTCTTCAAGGCACTAAATGTGACGTCCAAGGCGCATGTTGGCTTTTACAAACATGCTTACGAGTACGAACGAGCGCTGGCGCTGTACCACGAACAGGTTCCTCCGAGAATTCATGCTAAAAAAGGTGACTACGCTCCTGTAGAAGACTCGTCATCCCAACCGGGCGATTCAACCCACCAGCAAGATTCTCAAGTCGACCAACCGGACAGCTATGAAGCCCAACATGGGGTAATGGCGCCCCTTGATACCAAATCCAAGATCAAACAACCGAGTCTCGATGCGCTCGATTATTGTAGCTGGCGAGAAAGCTACGACGAAACTGAAACTTTTCTTGAGAAGCAATTTCGTGATCAAGGTCTGCAGATTATTGTAAAACTAGCATCTATCGAGCTGGAACCTGGCAACCCGAACTATCCCGGTGGAAACTGGCATCCAGAAGGCATGTTCAATGAACATATTGTTGCCACAGCAATTTACTACTATGATGTGGAAAATATCGGCCCGTCAAGCCTGGATTTCAGACAAGACGCTTTCCTTACTGGCGAACCACTCGACTGGATATACCATCAGGATCTTGCGAAAGTCTTTGGGCTGGAACGCCTACCTGACGGTGATCAACCTATGTTACAAGATGTGGGCTCAATAAGTACACCTTTCGGTCGTTTTATTGCTTTCCCAAATACCCGTCAACATAAGGTTCAGCCATTTTCACTTGTCGACCCAACCAAACCGGGCCACCGTCGCTTCCTACTCCTTTGGCTTGTGGACCCTCATTACAGGATTTGTTCGACAGCTAATGTACCACCGCAGCAACCCGAGTGGTTCAGGGATGCTGTCAGGGCCACGGGATTTGGAGCAAAGCTTCCATCAGAAATTATGGACATGATACTGGACTATGCGACGGAGGATCTAATGTCACTCGAGGAGGCGAAAGCGGCGAGGTTAGAGCTGATGGAGGAGCGAACATTTGATGACGACACCATGGAACAGGGTTACGGCTATTACAATATGTGTGAGCACTAGAAGTGGCTTCTGGTTGCCATTAATAAGTCACTTCTATGATACTCTGAGGTCGTTCACATGCTCTGCTCTCTTGATAGCATTCTTGTGAGCTTTGAAGCTCAAATAATATTAGTTACTTGCAAATAGACAGGTTCCAGACTTCCTGCATTCACCGTGGAAAAAAGAACCTTTAAATTAAATTCGATAGATCGTGCGCGCTAGTCATCTCTCGGATTGCACGTGAAATAAATAAGGAATGCTGTGGTAGAATTACAACAGGGTCACATATATGTGGCCGCCCGCATACCGTCAAGAACACGAACTGGGATATGTATACCTCAATATTGGCAGTGGCTCTACTGAGAGTAGTGTTCCAGTATACGGCTGTAATCTAAAGCGGGACTCGCTTATCTCCTTTGCTCGGTTGTGACTCGACTCGTATTGAGTCTTCGAGTACACTTTGCTACATTTTAAAAGCTTTTACGGCCTCAACTACTGCTTGCTCCTATATATTAATTCCCCGTTGATGCCGGTCAGAGAGCGACCATTTGGGTTATCGAGCAATCTGCGATTCTGTTCCAATAGCATTCGGCCTTTGCCAATTCTATGTACGACGCCAAGAAGAAGAGGTACAATGACGTAGTTCCGGGTATACCACTCAGTGCAAAACGTCAGCAAAGATATTCACAGTGCTGTCAAAGCTCCGAAAAAGGAAAGAAAGCGAAAGGAGAGGGCGCGTGAGAACAGGTGTCAGAAGTTATCCAGGAGAGGATCCAGTAGACCCAGCAGATCCGAGATCCAGCAAACCACTAATGAATCTATGTATCAAAAGTTCTAGGCTCTGAGAACCGTTGGAATAAAGGCGAACACGTGCAAACATCTGCTGTTAAAGATAAATGTGTCTGAGATTGACTTCAAGGATCACAGTTCCTGGCTCTGCATAGATGTTTAAATTGAGTTTCCTCGACGGTACTAATTAATCGATACGTAATGGCGGGGGCCCGGGTCGACTAAGTGTTCCATGGAAAATCTTTGCAAGTAGCTTTTCAAGCTGATGAATCCATCACACTCCAATGAATATCGCTGGCGTTGGATCTTTCTCGTCCTCGTCGAGGGGCTCGACCTTCATACATGGCTCGTCTGCTGATGTGATCAACGATGGTGAAAGAGAATAGCCAAGTAAGCCATCCGTTCTTGAGATCAGTGGCCGTAGGTACCGGGATTCTTTTCCACGTATGCGAGAGAGCTGTTGTAGGATGGTGGAAAGATATTGTCGTCCTTGGAGGAATGTGCTCGAGGCGTCGCCAGCAGTACATTTCAAGACATCAGCGAGACAGCTCGCAATGTCAGTAAGCTTTTGCTCCTGTAGACAGTTTAGTAAAGGAGTCCAAAGATTGCATTCGTTTCGACTAACCATCCCAATACCATGCGAATCAACAACTTCTCTCCTTGCCCTTGTGGTAATCGAGACAACCTCCTTGGCTAAGTTCACAGGGTATTCCAGGCTCATTTCACGATCTTGCGGTCTCCACACCAATCCATTACTGACACCCATCTGCCATGCGAGCACGTGTAGCCATTGTCTAGAGATATCGATATCGAGTTGCTGAGTTTCTGAGATATGCCCCAGTACCGTAGCCTCGGCTGTGGATTCAATATTTCGTTGGGTCTCGGTCAACCAGTCCGAAGAGCATATCGAGGCTCGTCGTGTACCCAGCCAAACACTCAAAAAGTCATCTGTCACGGCGCTGAAGAGTGTAACGAGCGAAACGAAACCAGAGACTAAGTGTGCTTCTTCAGGTGGGTAAACTACCGGGAGACAGATGGATGGTTGTAGTCGAGTTCGCCGCCGCCGTTGAATAGCGTAAGCTCTGGGAGATTCTTAGCTTTACGTTCAGATAGAGATTCGCATGGCATACTTCTCTGTTACAAACAGTAACCAAAAGAGTCTCCTTCGCCACTGGGATTCCATGTGCTCCAGAGCAGCGACTTTGTTCTCATTGTCCAGCTCAATGATTTGTGAAAAGGAGAGGGATTCCTGGAGATAGTACCAGGCCTTTTCGGACTTTTCGAGATTGCCATAGTAGCAAAATAGAAAAAAAGAGGTCAAGACCGTCATATCAGTTGGATCTTCGACGTACTCAACATTGCGTCGTTCTCGAAGACATTCTTTTGCAAATATCTCCGCTGCAGCTTCAGAGTCGCCCGGGTTGCCGTTGATGTTTGGGACCTGCGGGGCAGCCTCTAGCTGAACGATGGTCATTGCGGAAAGTGCGCAAAGGAGAAGGTATTGTTCCGAGGGAAGCGCTGTATGAGAAGAAAGAATGCCTGAATCTACGTAATACTTTCGGTCTAGGACGGGCATGATAGGATACATGTGCTCAAAAAATAGGTCCACGTATGGAATGAACGATTCGGAGGGAAGGCGGGCGCTGGGATAGCCGTTGAATGGAAAAGAGCTCTTCTCAGGCGTGGACGGATTGGATGTTATTCCTGACAGTCCATTAAGTCCATATGGTGGATACTGGGGGGAAGCCAAGGGAGTCGAAGTTGTGAGCATTGCCTCAGCTGGCGGATAGCTTGCTGTCACCCCAAGGGAAAGAAAAGCGACATCCGGGGGCATGATATCATCTCCTTCTGCGATCATGGTGGGGGAGGATTCTCCCGATCCCAAGCTCCAGTCATAGATCCCGTCGAAGCTGCCCGTCGGACTTGATAGACATTGATCAATCTCCCTGAGGGCGTTTATTACTTTCTGGCTTCGTAGGCTTTTTGGGCCTTTCTTCTTGGGAGCCTGGAGGTATGCGCATCGCAGTGCCGTTTTCCGGCAAGGACCGCAAGGCTCAAGGCCATCGCACCGTATTTTTCTTTTCCGGCAACAGTCACAGGCACGACGAACGCCTTTAGGTGTCCGCTCTGGAGGCGATGGAGCTGAAGTGGTAGAGGGTGGAGATGGCATCTTCGCTATCGTCTTCGCTTTCCGTCTCTTCCGTCGGAGATAGGATAGCGTCTTTGGAAATAGTTCAGATATGAAATGAATGTAGTTTGATCCAAGTTCTTCAAACGCGTTCTGTAAAGATCATACAGGCTCGTCGTTGCGCAGCAAACCCATTTTACATGGGTGACCTCGACTTTGAGGGCTCGTTTCTCTCTAATATGAGGCAAAATGCAAGTGTAGAGTCTACATCGATTGCGGCGGGAGCCCAACGCCTCATGGGTTCAATCAATGACCAGGGACGACTTAAATCCTCAAGCACGAGCCTTGTTGGGCAATTGGCTTGCAAATCACGCTGGGAGGGCTAATGGCTTTTGGTGCATCGCGTACGCGCCATCGCGGGGAACCTGGTAACTGGTTCGTATAGTGGAGGGGACTACCTCGCCGTCCACTCGTTCTGGCCGTTGTCGCTCACGATTCTGTAGCTATTCCTGTCCGATTAGGCGCTCTGAAGTGGATCGATGGACAGTTTGACAGGGCTGGATTGCTTGTGACAGGTACCTATAAGACATCCTGTAGCTGACGGACATATAGATTGGACAGTACCTGCAGAAATTCCACAAAACGCCACCTTCGAAGTTTTCTCCCGTCCTCGCTAATCTGAGGCGGCGAACTCTAGACCCTGAAAACTAACGTGACTTCATCAATCATGTTCGTATTGAGGAAGGGAGACTTTAGTGTATGAGGTACCCTCGGTTTGAATTTCCAGCAAGTTGGGACTTTTACCGCCATCATGGCTCCTTCCAGAGAAAGCAATGTTCCACCACATTTAAACACCTCCGCGGAACCTACCAAATCCCAGTAGATGCATCTATTAAGAGAAAGGCGTCCACTCGGTTTCATGCTATTATGTCCATGATCCTTAGCAGGAGCCACTCCCGGTATTTCCTGCGCCTCTATCTTTCTCCTTTTCGATATCCACAGCCGAACTAACCTCGACAAAATCTTCCAGTTCCTCGCTTACCGTCTTCAGCTTCTCCTTGACACTTGCTACACCTTCAAATCCGACAATGTGTCTGGCAGGGGGGTTGTCGTGACCTCCAATTGCTGCTAATGCATGCACTGTCTCTGCCACAAGCCCCTGCATCATGCCCTGAGTCAATGGTGCTTTCACCGAGCGCACTTCGGGAGACGATAGCTGGTCACCTGTGGTTGGCTCCGGCGAGCCTTCCAACTTGTCGAGGAGTGATGAAATTAGCTCTCGGGCTAGGGGAGCAGGGTTCACGTCAGGCGTGTAGGCGGGGTGGGGCGGGGCGGAGGTAATAGGCGAGGTGAGGACGGGAATCTCCATAGTAGGCTGGATGATGGTCATTTTGATGTTGAATGGCGCGATTTCGTAGGCAAGGCTATCACAATAGCCTTCAATCGCCCATTGGGACGCGCAGTACATGCCCAGTCCTGGAGTTCCTAGATGACCGGCTGAAGAGCGGCGTCAACCTTCTCTCCATTTGAACTGTTCTTGAAGCACTCACTGATAGCTGTAAGAAGTAAAATGTGTCCCTGTTTTCGCGCTCGGAATGTAGGTAGCACTGTCTTGATAATGTTGACCGGTCCAAAGAAATTCGTCTCGAACTGATCGCGCACGAGTCCTTGAGCACGTGGACTTTGTGAGAGCTCTTCAATTGTGCCAACAATAGCTAAAATCATATCAGCCAACTCATTGCATGAAAAGACCTGCAAGCGTACCTTCACTAGTACAACAGAATAGAATATCTATCCTGCCAAAGACCTCAACGGCCTCCGCAACAGCAGCTTGACATTGGCCCATATTCCTATCACCACTCTCGCATTAGCCTCATCTCTCCCCACACCACAAACCCTCTCGATCCCGCAAACGAAAAAGAACGCACCCTACCTCACATCCAACCCGACCACCTTCCACCTCCCCTTCCAATCCTCGCGCCTCCCGACCTCCTCCATAAACCGATACAGCTCACCCCTCTCCTCCGCTCCTCCCGGCCCCTCCTTCTCCCTCCCACCACCACTATTCCTCCTCCCACCTTTCCCCCCACCACCACCTCCTTTGGCCCCCCTCGCAGGCCACCTCCCGCCCTGCTTCTGCAGCTCCCCCGGAATCACACCGGCCAGCACATAGTCGCCGTGCGCGAGCAGCAGCCGCGACAGGCCCGTCGCGATCGGCGACGCGCCCGATGTGAGCAGCCAGACGCGCGGCGCGTTCGACGGCGGGAAACTCGGGGCGCGCTGCTGTGGCGTGGACTTGTTGGCGGAGGTCGGGGTGTCGGGTGGGGCGGGCGCGGTCATTTAGGAGGGGGAGAAAGGAACGATGAGGGGGGGATGGTCTGGGGGTGAGTAGGGGTGTTGGTTATCGTGGTGGTGGTAGATGGGGATGCGCATTTGGTGGAAGGGGATTATTCGGGTTTGTGGGTTTGTTGGCTAGTGTCCCATTGCTTGCGCTTTGCGTTTGCGTAGACCAGGGTTTGGATGAAGAAGAAGATTGTGTATGCAGGTCGCGAAGGTCCGGAGGCGATGGGATGCTGGAAAGGGTATTGCTCGGGGTACACGATTTCGGGGTTTTGTTGGAGGTTAGCTGTTCGAAGTTGATGCTGGACCCCTTCGGCGATCCCTCGGATGCATGGAAACTAAGGCGGCGTACCTAGTAACGAACCACCCCCCCTAACGGGCCACCACCCACCAACTCATCTCATTTAAATTTCA
>JAGEMR010000213.1:0-33332 GCA_021030915.1 Astrothelium macrocarpum
TGAAAAAGAATAAAAGAATATTTAAAAGATATAATAATAAATTAAAAAATAAATTGAAATTGAATAAAAAATAGAATAAAAATATATTTATAAAAAAATTTATTAATAATAAAAGAAAGAATAAATTATTCAATAATGATAAAAATAAAAAATAATTGAATAATGAATAATAAATAAATAATTAAAATTCGAATTATAATAAAATAAATGAAATTAATAAATTCAATAAAAAATATTAAATAAAATTCAGAATATTATATATATAAATAAAAAAATATTAAATAAAATAAAAATGATTTTTTATTCAAATCATTCAGAATAATATTTATAAATTCTATTATATTATAAAAATCAAAATTAATAATTCAAATAAAATGTATAAATTAAAATTATTAATTAATTTTGATTTTATTTTATTATTTATTTTTATTATTGAGATAATTACATTCAAAGGTTTGGTGGTGAGAATTAATTCGCGTGTGCAGAAATGTGGGCCGTGCAGAAGATGGCGTTGACTCCTATGCAATTCTGTGCGTCCCATATGGAATCTCTCGACAACTCGCATACGTCCGAGGAGTATATGTGCGACCAGATTCGAAGGAACCTTGGCTCCCTTCCAGACCTAAGCACGGTCTTACGATGACCTTGTCAATGATATGCTCACGGTATATGATGCACTCTACCTTTGACGCATGTGCAAGCTTAAGCTTCCGCGCTTGTCTATTGGTATGATAGCTTCGCAACGGGCAATCTCCATAGGGGACCCAACACATGCGATGCCGATTTTCGCAGGCGGAGGGGACGAGCATATTTTAATTGACGCCGTTCGATTAGCTTCCCTCGCCTCTGATATGGATGCGCATGAGAGATGGTAGAAGCGTGTTCAAACTTCGGAGATGAGGTTTCCAAAGCTTTGTCCATCGATGAAAGAGTGAAGAGCGTTAGTAGAAGTGAGATACAAGGAACAGGAAAAGGCCTAAAAGAGGTAAGTCCGTCTTCTTTACTCTATATGTACCTTATAATAGCTGTTTGCAATGTGCAGATCTCCGACTCAAAGATTGGATCTGATAATGTTAACTTCCGGAAACTCAATACTGGGATCCTTGAAAAACGGTGCTACTTCTTGTCCCTTCAATACGTTTCCGAAAAAACCAGTGCACCATCTCCACAGCACATTCGTCATCTTCGCTCCCCCAATCGTTCCGATCACTTGTCCACTGGCCGGTGGAAGCGCGCCTCTCACATCCAAAAGATCCGCCGCCACAACCAGGTCTGTAAAAGAATCATGCGCCGTCCCATTAACGACCACCCACTCCTTACTCGACAACCAATTCGCCCACGACGCGTTGAAACTTTGCCCAACCCTGTTTCCCGAGGTCACACTGCCCTCACTCTCAAATACAAATACCGGCACCTTCACCGTCTTATTCAACACCTCTCCCACTAGCCTCCCGTCCATAGCCAAAGCTGCTACAACCCTCTCGTCCGTCGCAGCCGCCAAGATTGCCGTCGTGCCACCCAGCGAATGTCCCATCACTCCAGCCTTCACCTTTGTCCCATTCACCCCCGCAAACCCTTCCAACCCAGCTATGCTTCCTTGCTCCACGGCATCCAGCGCGCTCTGGACATCTGCGACTCTCAGCGGCGCAAGCACATCGCCGTTGATATAGTCCTGCTGCGCTATCGTGCCATTGCTCTGCTCCGGCGGGTAGTTATTGAAAGCAATCGTGCCGTCGGGGAACTCGACGATGGAGGCGTCGTAGGTGTGGTCGATGGCGATGACTGTGAAGCCCGAGCTGGCGATGGCGGTGAGGTAGGTTTGATATTCATACAAGCTTGAGTCGGCGCCGGGCGAGAAGATTATGAGCGGGGCGTGAGCGGCTGTGAGGAGGGAGGAGGATGGCGAGGTGCAGTTTTGGAGGCGAAGACGGTAGATGGAGCCCGGCGGGACGTCGTAGCTGGTGGAGAGCTGGGTGTCGTAGAAAGAGAGGGTGACGGGTGGCATGTAGGGGATGTTGGTTTGAGAAGGGCAGGTGAAGTCGAGAGTCAAGATGGGGGCGTACGTGTTGAATAGGAGGCGTCGGAGCTGCGGAGTGGGGGCAAGGGTATCATTACGGGACGTTTGGAGGACGTGTGTAGTTATGGAGATGGGATAGGGACCGAGCTCGTCGGGGATGGTTGTAAGATTCGAGGCGAGCGCAAGAGGAGAGACGCTGAAAGCGAGAAAGCCAAGGAAAAGATGCATTATTGCGGATGAATCTGTATGATTGAATCTCGAGACAAGAGAGAAAGACATTCAACTTATATGAAGAGAGGAAACTTACATTGCGTATGTCACTCAATGCTCGCTAGAAATTTTTATTTCATACCCGATACCAAATGCATGGATGCTGTACGATCGCCACGAGTCATGCAACAGTAATGGATATCGAAGCACATTGAAGGGGGAGGCTGTGTAGCTGGCCTTCATTTTAGCTCTCACGTTCTCGAAGACGGCGGCGAAGGACAGCACGCTATATTCCGAAAAGCCGAGCAAAAGGACTACAATTTCAAGGCATTCAACGCCAACATAGAGGAGGATCAAATATCTTATTTCGCAAAGGCATGTTGTAGCATTATCTCCCGGAATCGAGAACATGGCTTCATACCTATTTGGGATAAATGAACTTCTTCGTGAGATATGATTGGCGCATTCCCATATGCAACGGTTTCATACCTCCAAGCTAACGCAAGCCTAACTGCATTTGCCATAAATCTTTATAACATCTTTTCTCGCCCTCCGGACTTTTCATCTCACTGCTTCCAGAAAAATTTTACTTCTTCGGTCTCGGCTCCTGTAAAAGTATTGACGATTCTGTAGGACACTTCCGCGGCCCCAGCTCCGTGGACGCAATTGGTTTAATGTACAAGGGTGCAAATGAAGATTGAGATGGCGCCTGAAACTGTACCGGCAACCTCGATAGCAGACATGCTGCTTGTGAAAAGAAGATCCCCACGGATTAGGATCAATGTAAAACTTAGAGTGAATTGAGCTCTGCTGCGACTCGACTAATAAATGTTTGTTCAACACAAAAAAGCGTCCTGTTGGTCAGCGAAACAGGATTTGATTGAGATCTACCAACAAAATAAAATGAGTCTAATGATGACTAGTCGCAGTGGTGGCTGAGGTACAGGCCAACGGTGTGATGGATGGTGCAGCAGAAATCTAAGAGATGGTTCGGTGAGCAAAAGATGAGCGCTGGTCCTGGTCTAAAACAAGGCCTTGCTCAGACAAAGATCACGATAGAGCTAGGACTCTTGAAGTTTCCCATGTGAACGCAGCTAACGCTCAGCGAGCAAGCTTGGTCTAGAGTATCGGGTTTTCACTAACGCTCTGTGCTGTGAGGGTAATTTGACGCGGGACTCGCCCTTCTCCTATCACCCAATCCATCTAGCCATATTTACTGCTGCCTAAGTAGTTTAATGAATGTGGACCCGTTTCGCTGGAAAATGATTGCTTCAGCAGCATGAGCCCGTAGTGAGTATATTCGATTGCGAGCACATACCTCTTTTGTGCGGTTCCATAGTGTTTCTTTTTGATACGTCTGTCACCTCAAAGGTAGAACGCGACGGATATGGTATATCCAGCTAGTTCTTGATAAAAATCCTTGTTTCAAAGAACTTTGGTGACTATGTGAGATTTTCGAACGGAGTTTAGCCTTAATCAAATCACAGCCATCAAGGGGCTTGCATGGACCGCCGACTGGTTGAACCTTTGATGGAAGGAGGAGCGGATACTTGTAAAACCCAGAAGAGACATGTAATTCATCCATGTACGCTTATTGGAGCTCGAGAGCACAAGTTTTGGTCAGGATGTTGAACTTCTACGTAGAGAGCAAAATGCATTGAGAGGAAAGTAGCATACACACCATGCCTAACTATTGAACCCGCGATCCTATGTTGGATGCATACCCCGATGCAACCTCCGTGCTATATGTACACACCAAAAGAAATCGATACGCCTGCAAGATCTTAGCTGCCATCACAAACCCTATGATTGTCTAATATCTCTAAACACGGTTGGCGCTGGCGCTGGCGTTCCTGGTGTTGGCGGAAGACCCTGTGGTTCAGTAGTAGGCGGTACTCCTGAACCAGGGCCCTCTCTATCACCTCTGCTTCCAAAGTACTTTGCGAATTCGCCCTTGTCTTCGAATGGTCGGGGACCAAGAAGTCGGATTAAATCATCTCTCGTGAGCATCTCTTTCCTCAACAACTCTTCAGCGACGATGCCAATTTCTTTTTTCTTCTCCACTAGGAGATCTTTGCATTGTGTGTAGGCCTCATCGACGATACGGCGAACTTCAGAGTCAATGTTCTTGGCTGTCTCTTCAGAAAATGGCTTGTGTAGCTGTTGCTGGGATTCATCGTCAAAGTAGAGGTATCCGATCTTATTTGACATACCCCATTTGGTGACCATGGCAGTTGCCATACGTGTTACCTTATTGAAATCATCGGAAGCACCGCTTGTTACAGTGTCAAAGTGTAGTTCCTCACTGACCCGACCAGCAAGCGTCATGGCCATGCGGTCCATGAGTTGGTGTACATTCATGAGATACGTGTCGCCTGAAGGGAGATACTGTGCGTAGCCCAGTGCGCCTTGTCCACGAGGGATGATGCTGACTTTGAGAAGTGGATCAGCATACTTGAAAAACCATCCGCAAATGGCGTGACCGGCTTCGTGGTATGCGACAACGCGTTTCTCCTCGGGGGAAAGAACGAGGGACTTCTTTTCCAGACCGCCAATAACGCGTTCGATGGCTGTTTCGAAATGCGTCATTGTGACAGAGTCGGCATTGTTTCGGGCAGCTACAAAAGTAAGTCAGCAAAGTTCGGGGTTCATGAAGACTGATAGTGAAGAACTTACCGATAAGGGCAGCTTCATTAACACAGTTGGCAATGTCTGCACCGGAGAAGCCAGGTGTGAGAGATGCAAGCCGTCCTTTTAAGTATTCGATATCTTCCCCGGTAACGATCTTCCTAAGGTGTACTCCGAAGATTTGTTTTCGTCCTTCCATTGTAGGCCTATCAATTGCGATGTGTCGATCAAATCTTCCAGGTCGCATCAATGCTTTGTCAAGAACATCCGGCCTATTTGTACCTGCAAGTACTACGACTTGCTCCGATGTATTGAAACCATCCATTTCGGTTAAAATCTGATTCAATGTCGCTTCTCTCTCGTCGTTACCACCTCCCCAGTTTTGTTTGGCCCTTGATTTGCCAATGGCGTCAATCTCATCAACGAATATAATGCAAGGCGTGTTCTTTCTTGCGGTAGCAAAGAGATCGCGTACTCGTGAAGCACCAACTCCCACGAACATTTCTACGAACTCGGAACCGCTGACGCTGAAAAATGGTACGGACGACTCGCCTGCAGTTGCTTTCGCCAGCAATGTCTTGCCCGTACCAGGTGGTCCCGAAAGGATCGCGCCTCGTGGGATCTTTGCTCCAAGCTTTTGATACATTCCTGGCTCTTTCAAGAAACTAACGAACTCCATGATCTCTTGCTTGGCTTCGTCCATGCCAGCGACATCGGCGAATTTGACTTTGACGTCGGTTTCATGGTTAAATTTCTTCGCACGGCTACGCATCATACCGAAGATACCACCAGGACCGCCTTGCCCACCAGCTCCGCCCGAGGCACGGCGGAATAGCCAGAATGTGGAGCCGACAAGAAGCAATGTAGGTCCGATTGACAAGAATGCATTTAACCAAGAGCCTTCCTCATGGTATGCGATTGGTATTCGTTCCGAGCCTGGAATTCCCAATTCAATTTGTGCTTCGTCAAGGCGGCGCTCAAATGCCTCTACAGAGCCAATGCTGAAATAGTAGTAGAAATTTGATTGTGCACCGGGCGATTCTGGATAAGCAGCAGAGGTCGCAGATTGGTTGAGGTAGACACGGACGCGATGACCATTGATGACTATGAGCTTTTCAACTAAACCTTTGTCCAGGAAGGTTTGACGGAATTCTTGCCAAGTTATTTCTCGAGAATTCTCCCCAGGCACGACCATTCGATATAGAAGATATGTAATGAATGCAGAGACTAGGAATGATCCGTTATCGAGCTTGAAATCAAAGTTGCGAGAACCCTGATCTTGCTTCTTTTTGCTGTCTTGCTTGTTGCTTCGCTCCCGTGGGCCTGGATCATGTGCACCACTCTTTTGTTCTGGCTTTTTGAAGGCTTCTGCAGTATCTCGTTCAGCTGCATCCCTAGCCATCTTGGTGGTCATGCGGACAAGCTTGGCAGCAGTGATGAGGTCCAAGCTTTGCCCAGCTTGGAGCTTATTCATGATTTCCCTTACATCGGCAGGTATTCCTTGCTTCTTAATGTCTGCAAATGCGCGCTCTAGTAACTCGACTTGTTGAGAAGGCATGCCCTGCCGTAGGGTGTTCATAAGGTCATCAAGGGCTTTGAGCTCTTCTGAGGAGAGATTTGCCGTCTGTGGTTGTGCGCCATCTTGTTGTTCACCCTTGGGTTCTGGCGAAACCGGGCTTTTATTGTTGTAGAGACCTTCGAAGCCAGGCGCTGCTTTGCCTGGTGTTTTATCCTTCCCTTCTACTGCCTTCTGCGATTCCTCATCTTTTTTCTTCTGCTTGCCTTTGCCCTTGGGATCTTTCGGATCCTCAGGCTGGACTGTAGCGTACGTTCGAGATTTCTGATTCGGAGCGTATGCAAGTCTTGAAAATGTTGGGGGGGCCCTGGAGGGGTGACTCGAGCGCGAAGTAAACTCAGTGGTGGTTCTGGCGATTCGCGTGATCGAGGTCGTTCGTCTCAGGAAAATGGACATTGTTTGGAAAGAAAGAGTGTCAGCGACGCATCAAATAACAGCGACCGTTGGCGATATTGGTAGGCCCCCGACGAACTTGAAGGAAAACGACGACAAGAAAAAGGATAAGATGGCAAATTGACTTCAAGTCAAGAAGTCCTGTTGTATGACGGTTACTTCGGAGCTTGAGGCGCCGATCTCCGGGCTGGGGCGCACTTAACCACATGCACCACAGAATTTGCTGGACGCGCTTTGGGGAATCATTATTCGAATTGATAGCCAGAGTTCTCAAGCCTTCGTCCTAGCTATTGATCAAAGCTCGTGGCTGCTTACCTTCCGTTGACTGTCTTTTCAATGGTCGGGCTTTTATACAAATTCAGAAGTATACCCTGCTTGCAAGTCAGCTATGTCATGAACTACAAACAATGTATTAGATATCAGTACAAATTTGTTTTAGATACGTTTTCTTGCCCTAAACCAATTTGATGAATCTAAACTGCCTTGAAATATTAAGAATCACTAAAATAATGGCCGAACAAAATCTGCTTTATGGACTCTAGGAGACTGGCTCACTTACCATAGCAAACAAGGATTTGGCGTCCGCCAGTAACTCTCTTTGATGGTACGGCCGCGGCTGCTAATGGTGCTAGTTCCAAGACACCATCCGTGATACCAAAGAGAACTGCTACCAGGAGCTGTAGCAAGGGATAACGTAGACGGAAAGAGAATCAATTCGCCAAACATTCGTCATGGAAATCCCCAACGCAATTGAAAACCAAGAAAGGAGTTGTCCCATTTTTTGACATATGTCCACAAAGCTGATGCTCCGAACTATTGTAGGTCTCTCGAACAGTTGTGTAATAACTCATGATATTTCTTAGTGCACCTCCTGCTACCGTATTTTAACACATGAGTTGGAAATCCGTGACACCAACGAGAACTCAAAAATTCCAGTCAAAGTTTCAAATTTCTAACGATCTTCGACCATTTGTGACTTCCGTCCAAACCCCTCGAAAAAGGGGGTTGAAATCCACAATTAGGGGCTCATCACCAACACTATTTCCGAACGCCATTTCAAACTGGGTGCGGACGGATTTTGAGCCCTTCTGTCGGTCATATATGAGTGGCTCCTCGTAGCTTCGAGACATGAGTGACTCGCCGTAGCTTCGACGTGTAAGACACTTCCACTCTATCGACCCCGAATCCGTTCCGAAATCGATGTAACGGTACATCACAAGACACTATGGCCATTCTTGTTTCCAGCGCACGCTTCCAAGGCCAGCTTCTTCGAATTTGGCGGCTGGCCAAAGCTCAATGCAATACTCCGATGAGCAGTACATGCAACTGTGAATATATGACAACCAAGGCCATTTGGCACGTTTCTTTAGCGGAATCTCCCATGCGGATGCCACAGTCTTGAGGGCCCAATCTTCGATGCAACGTCCCAATGCAAAAGGAGTATGGAAATGCCCACAAGAAGGAAACATGCTGTCTTTAAATATAAGCCAAGTATCAGACGTAACCAGTGAATCTTCATCCTGATATTTGCCGCTGATGGGTAGAATTAGTTCTTCGCGCATCATCAACCTCCCGTTAGCTGTGATCAAGCTTTTCACCCGGAAATCCCAAAAGAAAGGGTTGTTGGGAGCCGATCGTTCTTCGATATTCAAGTATGCTAACGTGACACCGTGTCTTAGGGAGTATTGGCTCCCAACCATAACGAAATCGAAAAGTCCCCGAGGAACCAAAAACTTAATCCTCTCATGTTTTCTCTCCCAAGGATTCCAGGAACAATCGGGATGAAACGCGGTCAATTTAACCACGGATTCTTCCTTGGAATTTTTGCAACCGCAGTCAGGACCGAAAACACTTCTTTTATTGTAACTGAGTCTCACACTATCCTTATAGAAATGACAACAGGCTGGGCATAAAGTCTCCGTGGGGTGTAGTCGTTCTGAAAGCACTTGCACAAGTGCTACTTGCCCCTTTCGATCTTTTCGGGCCTTTACTAAATATTGGTCTCCCAGGAAGGCCAGCATGGGTTTGCAAGTTAGCGAGAACAATGCCTTTGAAGTTGGTGGGAGCTTCTCAATAATCAGGTACAATATCTCAAGCGGAATCTTTGTCACTAGCCGCGACTGTCCTTGGTAGAGCGGAGATTGCACCAGTTGGAGTATTTGTGGTTTTCTTGGTAACAAATTTTGCTGCTGTGTATTCAACATTCCTTTGTTTAGTTGCTCTGATTCAAGGTGCGGCTTGTCTTGTTGCTTAAAACCAACGCGCATTCGGGCTGTTTGCTCTGATATGCAATGTACTCTGCTGCGCTGCGCCGGTCCAAAGAAAATTGTTCCTGGTTGCGCTGGACTAGGATCCACGACATCTCGCCGGTCTGATTCGATACATGCTTCCTTGCATTGCCCTGGCTCAGAGTCCATTGCGCTTGATGCCTCTGATTCAAAATCAATCTCTTCCGGTCACGCTGAAATAGAAATCAGTTCCTACCGTTGTCGTGATTCAGAGTATATCCCATCCAGTTACTCTATTGCGATGTTCGAGTTATTCGATTGCTTTCGCGCAAGCTGCTCTTGCTCTGTCCTAGATTTGAGCTCGTCTTACTCCTTTCCTCTGACTCTAAATTGCTATCGTTTCATCGCTGGGGATATTCACGTTCGATTTCGAGTGACGTTCGAATGACACGGACTTTCGCAATGAGATCTTCGCTAATATCTGGGCGATTTGTAGGAGTTATCTTGAAATCGCTGAGCCGGTTCATGAACAAAGCTTTGATGAACATCATGTTCGGGGCGAGGGGCGAATTATAGCTGGAAACCTGTTGAGATGACTCAATATCTGGGTGTGTGCGTAGTGAGGACCAGATTTTTGAGTTAAAAGCATAAACACTAAAGTAGAGGACCGAAGCGTGGGAAGAGTACCGAACATGAAAATTACCACAGTATTGAGATGTTATGAGCTGATCAACAACAGACTTAAGGTACCTCAACTTTGTCAAGGGTAGGAAGATTGCTGAAGATGACGTCTGACTACGAACGTGGAACTACTTCGGAATAATGAGTGTATTTTATCTTGATCTCAGTTTCTTCTATTAATGGTATTCTTTTCGTGGTAGTCCCGTTTGAGGGAATGCCTAGGACTGCTTGATTCATGCCATTACAAATTCCTTACTGCGCAATCAGTCGCGAAAATTCGGAAACCTTTCCCATCCGCACTCATAGAAATGTGTATCTTACATCAATTTTCGCACTTCGAACTATGTTAGCCCAGTTCAGCCTTGTTGCGCGCACCCATATCGCAATCCGATCCCCAGGCATCAACATCTCTACGAATCCCTCTCCCTTGCCTGCAGCCTCGCCGCCTTCCCACTGTCCACATCGTTTCCAAACCACGTCTTGCACCGTTTCTCTGGGATCCGCCATGTTGTTTGCTAGCAAAAACCAAGAATGGCTTCCATCCCACTGGGGCTGCGGATCTGTGAGTCGAGGGCGCGCCGAAATCGGCACACGCTCGACAAGCTGATTTGTACCTTGTCGATGTACATATAGTTCCTGAGAGCAGTCGTCACGGACTTCTGGCGCAGCCTCGTGATCCCAGGAATCGCTAGAGAGCGGCTGAGGGTCGTGCGGGTCGACGGAGCGGACGATGGAGACTTCAAACCAAGAACTGGAGTTTCGCATTGCTAAAATTAAGATCCAAGTCAGTAAGATGCATTTTGACGCGTTAAGACCGGTACAGAAGAATTGCAGTGAGTTTCGATCCTGTTAGTGAGGGCTTTCTGGAACGCGTAACACACATGGAGATAAGCCCCAGTAGATGTCATAGCAGACATCGTGATTTATGTACTAATAGAAAAAGCAGCTGGCTATTTAGTAAGGCCCCAATCAGAATTAACGATTTAGGTTAGAATGAGCACTTGCATTTATTTTCTTCGGTAGTCCAGCCTTGGTCCCGGCTATGGATCGTAAATCGGACTTCAAAAACTTTCAAAAACTTTCCTTCTCCTGGGAAAGGGAGGGGATCTCCAATGAGGTATAGTTCATTGCGGCAATAGGGGTGGTTACGTGCAACCACTTCCAGCTGTTCTGTTCGCTCCGAGCTGAAAATCGGATGGTAATCAGCAGAATCGATTATGGAGAGCACGAGCTCGTTAGGGAGGGAGCGGCCCGAGAGGGATGGTGTTGATGATAGGATGCGGCGTACAGTATAAACGTCCTCAATTTGTGGCGTAAAGGAGCAAGCCCATGATGTTGTTCGGTGACCGTCGATGACTGTATGCACTTGTGCGAACGGCTGTGCGCCTCTTCGGCGGCGAGGCAACAATCCGTGCATGAGGATAGGAGAAAATAGGTTTTAATATGAGAGTTGTGCATCGACCTTTATACAAGGCTGTTCTGCGTCATATGTAATTACGCTAGCACCAGTGGCTGCAACAAGAAATGTCACCCGGGAATGCGAAAGCTAGATATCATTCACCGCAGACCTCGGGAGACCCTCAACCAAAATAGATAAGCAAATTTAGAATTTTTTTATCAACATATTATTGATGGATTGTCTATAATTTGTCATTGTTCAGAATGGTATGGGGTCCTTCCGACGAGGTCTACGGCGAATGATATCTTTCGCGAGTGAAGACTGCTGCTGTAAGGTGTGGAGAAGACGGCACGGTATGGCTGGATCGAAGACATCTGGCAAATTGACCTATCCACCAACAGGTAGGTCTCAGGGGTTGCAAAATATCACAATCGCGAATAGACAACTTGAAAGGCACAATCTCTATGGGACCTTCCAACTTGATTTGAGAGGTTCAGTGTTTGCGAGTGGTCAGTGCGCGAATTCTAACCCCACGACGCCACGCCACACATGGCGTAGATGCGATCTCTTCGCATGAGTAGGAGTCCTCCGCACGAGGTGCACGGTCGCACGAGATGCACACCCAATTTGGTTGTCCCTTATTTGGCTTCGAACCCAATTATCTTAATAACGTAAATAGATAAATAGATAAAATTAATATGAGTATTTCGCGATAACAATTCGAAATTTTTGACTAATTTAAATTATTCTAAAAGCCATTTGGGGGGTCGTTTTTGGCGTTAAGATCGATCTGAATTAGAATTAATTTCGGCTTCATTATTTTTATGCTATATTTTTATCTCATCAATTTGAGGCCGTTTTTATTATATAGACTATTTTTATCTGTTTTTTTTTTGATATTGGATTTTATTTCGGAATTATTTTTTGATAATTTATTATTATTAAATTTTTTTTTTTTATTGAATTTCTGTCTTTTTTTAAATTTGTCTAATTTTTTGGATTTTTTCATATTTTCATTATTATTAAATTTTGAATTTAAATTTTAATTATTTATCAGTTATTTTTTAAATCTTTTATTCTTTTTTTTGTTATTTTTTTTGATTTATTTTTTATTTTTTTCATTCTTTTTTTTTACAAATTATTTATATTTTTTTAGAATTATAAAAAATAATATTATCATATTCAGATGATTTCAATAAAAATTTATATCGTTTAATTCTTTTTTATTCAATTTTGATTATTTTTTTGAAATTTTGATTCTTTCATTCAAAAATTATAATTCTCATTTCAAATTTCATAAATTTAATTTTAAATTTATTTAATTGATATTAATAATAATCATTAATTTTGATAATATATTATTTTCAAAATTGATATCATATTATATTTGATATATAGATCATAAAATCTGAATTAAAAAATCGGTTAGAATTTTTATTTAATTAAATCGAAATTATTTCAAATATTATTGACGGATTAAATGAATAAAAATCTATTTTATATCAATTATTAATAATATTTTTGATAATAAAAATCTATTAATAAATAATCCAAAATAGGTTAAAAAAATCGCTTTTTATAAAATTGAGAAAATCTTCTATTTTATTGAATTATTGATCCAATTTTTATAAATAATAAATCGTCAAAAGATTAAATAAATTCATATCTAACAGCTGAAATTTATGAATTGAATAAAAAAGAAATATAATTATAAAAATTTAATGAAGATTGTAAAAATTCAGAAATTCTATAATTATATGATTATCATGATTATTAATAATAAAAAATTTATAATTATATTTGTGATATATTTTTTTTTTAATATTTTTTTCAAAAATATTTTGAATTTATACGAATCCGAATTCATTATTTATCCAATTATTAAATGAAATTATAAAATTGATATTATGAATAATTAGATCAAAATTTCGAAATCAGATTTTTTGAATAATATCAAATTCAATATCAAAAATAATTAATAATGATAATGATTCGTCTTTTATAAAAATTAAAATCAAAATTATAATTTATATTCAGGAATCTTTTATATCAATTCCTTTTAAAATATCATATTCATAAATATTTTTAATAAAGATATGATATAATTTCGTTAATTGATTTATAATAAAATCTTTTTCATTCATATTATAGATATTTTTGAATAATATATTATATTATTCAATTTTAAAAATAATTTATCATAAAATTAATAAATAAATGAAATAAATTAAAATCATAAATTAATTAAAAATAAAATTAAAATTATATATAATTATCTATTCGTTTTTGAATGAAATTAAATGTTATTAAAAAGGCTGAATTTAAGATAAATTTATTATATTTTATAAAACGTATCATCCAATTCTTTTCTGATTCTTTTTTAATTATATTGGAAGCAAAATTTTTGATCATTCGGTTTATAAAAGGGATTCCATGAAGACATAATTTATTTATATATGAAATTAAAATTGTTTTTTGAAATTTGGTGAGGAATCCTAGATGATCTAAATATACCTCCCGAATTCCCTGGATACGGCCTCTATGGCGGCGCGATAATGTCGAACGGCTGACTTTATGAATTCTGGCTATCTGAGTGTAATTAGGATGTTCTTCCGCATCCGCCGCAGCAATTGCTGCCTCAATTGACCCCATTTTCATAGAGATATAGCTGTTTGAAATTTGGTGGTGTGGGAAACATTGAGTGTGCACCTCGTGCGACCGTGCACCTCGTGCGGAGCACTCCTATCGTTTAAGCTAAGAAGCCTTTGTGTTTACTTTGCGAGATCCTGCTCCACACCTACCCATTCCAAAAGAAACCTGCCTTGATCAAGAGCAAGGAAAGTGAGGCTGGTGATGATATTGTCTGAATACGAGTGCTATGCTCTTGCAGTGGCGCTTTCTTTCTACTCTGACATTCGAAAGAACTCTAGTAAATGGCTTTCCAATCGAGAAATGTTGAATCTGTGTCTATGTGTTCTCAAACTGCCCTCTACTTTGGCAGCCCCCTCCTGATCAGGCGGCCAGCTACTGGCAATCCAAGCAAGCGAGACCCGCGGATAACACCTTCACGAAAGTACCGGCGAGCTACAACTTCTATTATTCTACTGCTGTCCGTTCAAACCCTGGCTACACGCATTTATCCTGTCGGTCTTGCCGTCTTTGCTCCTCCAGTTTGACAAATTGGATTGAAACCTAGGAGGATACATAGTATCAAGGCTCCACGGGTTCGGAATCTACGCTATTGATCCATGGTCATTATACTGGCGGCACATTGTGGCTGGACATATTCCACAGCAAGAAGCCGGAATTTTGGAGTCTCTGAAAGATGGCTTCTGGGTCCCATTTGTCACTTACACCTCTGAGGAATGCCAACTTTTCCTGCCCATAGCTTTGTAGAGGAGACTGCGTGTAAGACGCGTCGTTCATGAACTGAAAGTCTAACAGCCCACCACGTGACTTCGCAATTGAGGTCAGCGATGAGATTAGATGGTGTATTTGCGAGTGTGCCGGATCATCATCCATGTCATCGGTCCATTGAGCCGTAATTGCGAGCCCTTTTCGAGAATGTGTGTCAACAAGATGTGTTCCAGAGACGGCATCTAAACTTACATGACTGATTCTCGGGAGAAATATTCATGGAATTGTCCCCGTGTTCACAACTTTTCCGTACTGCAGATTCACCGATTGGCTGAAGGGCGAATTGTAAGGTGACTGGCGATGAGTTGGCGAACTCCAAAAGCACCTTGTGAAGTTCAGAATGGAGATTTGCATCTAGACGGATAGATGCCGTTCCGCTCTCTCGTCTTGGAAGAGTTGTGAGCTTTTCATTAACATAATCTTGATCATGGTTGGCCTACCTTGCCACGTCATTCATGACAATTGCCTGTGTGACCGAAAGCAGAGTACCATTGGTCTCTGGTGTTGTCGTCATCATTGGCTCTATACTTTTAAAAGCATCAAAGACATTGGGGAAAGTTGTCCAGCCTCGGTACAACATGCCCACTACGAGGAAGCCGGCATTTACAACAAGAAAGAAGCCAATACGATCATCGTGGTCCATGGCCCTTTGCACCTCTGCAGCGGCTTTAATGATCCGGTCACTATCGCTTGCCTTGTAGACTTTAACAGAATACCAGACGCGGTAATCCGAATTCGTATGTAAGTCGAAACGGGTGACGATACCTGACCAGAATCGAATTTGAGCCAAAAGATGTTGTGGAGCATGGGGAGTCTTCCATACCAAAATTCGACCCACCACCCTTGAGAGCACGGAAAAGATCGTCATTCTCTTCAGTATTGGCCTGAACGATATTGGAATTTGCAAGAACAACCTATGTACCAAATCAGGAGAGAACGGAGACTGAATATCTTCACGCCTACCTCAAAATTCTTGACATTATCGCATGCCAGACCCCAATAGTTGGAGAAATGAGACATCCCTCCTGTCAAAAGCGTGTCAGATTTTTCGCTTTTTCCATGTTCTGAGAACGAAGAAAGGAGCCAATAGCAGGGGCAAGCATTACCACCAATGATAAGCCCTCCTACACCAACACCACTTACTCGCCCTCCAACAACCGCAAGTTCATGCTTTTCTAGCTCTTCATAGACTTGATCCCAAGTCGCGCCTGGTCCCACAGAAGCAATGTCACGGTCAATTGACAATGCAATAGTGTTGAGATTACCAAGATCCAACACAATACCTGTCTTTCCAATGCTACTAAATCCTGGATTCGTGTTATGGCCACCACTTCGAATCGCAAAAGGCGATTGCAAGCATTTGACTATCCTCAAACTGAGGGCCACCTCAATGTTATTCTGGAGTTTTAGGAAACCGGCCGCTGGAAGCCAGCAAGTCCTTGACCTGAGCTTTATGCGTCAGATATACGTGATTTTGACAGAGCAATCTTACTGACCAGCATCCGTTCTGGCTTTTCTGATACAGACGCTCCCCAGATGTAACAGCGCGGTCTCCCAAAAGGAATTTGCTAGCACTGACGGCCAACGCGGCGCGGACTTCCGCGGAAGCGTTATTTGCACTCTCAGCAATGGCATCCAGAGCTTCGGCATGAGTTTCAGTCTTGCTCCTGTATTCTGAAATCACAGAGTCCGAAATCGAACTAGGAAGAGCATCAAGTACGAATTGGAGTTCTCTGGAGAGGCTACCCATGTTCTAATCATTAGATATCAGACGAATGTGATTGCTTGTACTGGACTGAAAATTCTTGAAATTTGCAATTCATTTGAAAAATTTTGCATAGTAAGATAGCTGAATAATGTGCGCGCCATGCCTCATGATACATGGTGGCAGATTGCGGCACAGTTGAGGCACAGATAGCGAATACGCTCCGTTGCCGCACCAATTTCATGTATCTGCTAGCTATAGCAACCTTCGTAATGCCAATAAAAGTTCTTAGTCTGTAGGTCGTTCAAGGGTCAATGGATAAGATAGTTGCACAGGTATCTCCACAGGATCATGGGTCTCATCCGAATCGTACGAGTTCTTTGATGGTCCTCGGCGCTGTGCTTTTTGTTATTTCCATGCCGATCGTTCGTCTGCGATTTGAGGTAGGTATTGTAGTGAACAAATGTTTGCCAATGCAGATGAGTTGGTTATGGTCCCCTTGCATCGGTTGAGTGTTTTTGAGACATCTTATTCCTAACCTCACTGACACAGCTAGAGCTTCCAGCCAGCGTTATGGCGACATATACTAGACACTCGCTCTATAATAATCATCAATTTACGTTTCCTGGAAGTGTGAAGTAGTAGATACACATACTATCTCTACAGTTCTATATACTGCGAGTCGTGCGGTAGTTGCTAAAAAGGGTTGTACAATGATCGGTTCTAAGATAATTACCGACCTCGGATTCGTCTGGATTCCTTGACGATGCTCACTAATAATTCCCCGGAAGCAACCTCATGTTATTCACTGAACTGCCCAAAGCGCTGAGGTAGAGTCATGTTCAAGAACTGAGATCTGCAATGTCCTGCATACTACGAGATAGCGTCTGGGGTCTTTCAGGCTGGTGCTTTTTTCATTCACGCTGCTTGCGTGTGTGGGTCGACCTGTTGCCTGTGTCGATAATTTCACCAGGCGTATATTTCTCAAAGGGTTGCGACTAAGTTGCCGAACGGCACCTATTGGTGGACAGTAGAGGATGACACTGAAGACATACGCATCGACAAAGAAGGAGCATTTTCCACAGCCAAATGCGCTGACAAGTCGGGAGGGGGGGAAGATGGTTAGTTTCCCAAAAAAGGCAGTAATGATACGTGGATTAGTTGGTCTCCGAGAATCATCGTCTCCTAGCCCTCACAGTTGGCGCTTTGTATAGCAGCCACGCATGCTGACCAAATGAGAGGCCGTAAGAATGGTTGAGTTTCAAAAGTGGTGGGCATAAAAAGATGAACCAGCCATGTGCATGTTTGGAGGGATGATGAATGGCACAATCTCTACCAACGTGAGAGCCAAGTATTTTGACGGGCCTAGATGTTCAGATCAGAGTGGAGTACCCTCGAGCCAGTCAACAGGGTTGAAGAGCGGGCCAATGTCTTCTACTCCAGTTGCCATTAGTCGATTTCCTTGACTTGGGCGATGAATTTCGAAGCCATCGTCAGTATAAAATCCGAGAAAAGAAGCGTTTCTTTAGTGGCTCCACAATCGTTGGTAATAATGCGAGTAGTGGAATTTGATGGTTGTCTGGCGTTCTGAAACAATACCTCGTCAAGTTGAGAGACTCCATTGCAGAAATTCATTTGAGAGCGTCCAAAATAGGAGACCATTTTCGGAATATACCCGAGCTCCTACACTTCTCGTGTTGATGCCATGAGTAAAAAGATAGGCACGAGTGATTGCTCTTACGCCGATATCTGTTGTTCAAAAGTAACCTCTGAACGATTCACAAGCTAGGACCATATACGACAGGATTTTGAAAAAAAACCACAATGTAGCGTGGATATCGCAGCGTGCAGTTTGTAACGCGGAATGTATGATGTATTGCAATATGTTGGGCTTGCTGCGAGATACTGTATAAGCTCATCATACGAGAATACCTTGGTAAGCGGTGTATGTGGCAACACCTCTACTAAAGGATTTCTCTAGATGAACCAACATGGGCTCGCTTTCAACGGCATCTGCCCTTCCGAGTCATTGATAGATTTGAGGTGCCTGAGCAGGATCGGAGCATTTATAAATAAAAGCGTACCGGGTGGAGGCATTCCCGCTGGTCAAGGCTGCTTGTCTGCGTTGATAGCCTTCGAATATGTACGTTTACATACGTCTATCCCTCAAGACCTATACCATTTCCGAGTGCAACATTGGTAAGGATATGCAAGTCGTGTTTAAATAAAAGACAGCAGACGGAGCAATCGAGCAGAGTTTTATTGAACTGCCCAATTTCAAGGTTGTGTAGGATCGACAAGAGAACATTTTGACGCCCAAGAGTAAGTCATCTGCTCGCCAAACGTTCAGACATCTCCAAGTTTTGATTCTCCATATGGTGTGGTGCTGCAGCATAGCCCTTCAAAGAAGTTGTCAAGGTCTAGGGGCTGCTTCTCTGATGACGTCCGTGTCGATCTCATGTTGGGATACGTCAAAGCCCATCTGCTTTGCCGTATCCAACAGCAGTTTCCTTTCGTTGATCTGGTCTCTGGTGTACTGGACAGTAGCTTGGAGGACTGTCGCCTCGCTGCGTCCTTGGCCTTCCATTCCTGGCACAATATCGGCAAGTCTATCAAACCCGGCACGAATGGCTTCGCGACGCTTCTGTTCCGATGCAATGTGGTTGTTCTTCTTCTCCTGTTCGCTAAGGCGGGGTTTCTCGGCAGCGCTATTCTTGCTGTTCGGAGAGTTGGAAGAGGCTGCCATTATCCACGAATTGGGTTGTCCTACTTTGATGCCCGATAGGAGAACCTTGCGTGTGGACGGTAAGCGACAACAGAAGAACGTGTGTTGGTGGTGCTTCTTTAAACTGGACAAGTGGTTTGTGCGTGATGATGTTTGATTGCGAAGACTTCAGATGTCAAAAGAGACGACGATGGTAAAACATCTTGTCGCTCTGCTTTGCAATTCAGCGATCAGAGGAGTGAGCAATCGAGACGGAACGCACAGTGGGGTTCGCGGTAATGCTGAGAAGCGACGAACGATGTGCCGTCGGTCTTCTTCTCCTCTGCAGGGTCCGATGCTGCAAAAGTGCGACGTCAGGCTCGAAATCCCCTGCCAGTTGTCCCATAGCCTGGAAAGCTGGCACTTGATCTTGAACTCTCTTATCGCCACTCCGACTGACTCGCTCTGACCCGAGCAACTTCTGAACAATCGCATCTAGTTGTACCTGATCCATACCCCTTCGAATTGCTTTTCAACGGCATCGTCACCTCCGCCCGCCAGCCACTGTGCCCCTCCTAATTGGGAAGAGTGAGATGCTCTCTGAGGCTCCTGCTCAGCCCGGCCTGCTCTTCATCTGGATAAGAGGAGGGCCATGTCACCAGCAGAAGTCAGGAGCCGAGGAACAAATGACCGCGTAGACAGCTTACAACGTGAAGCCCGACCGAAGAGAGAGAGCTCAAGAAGTAAAACTGTGCTTTTAAAGCGCGAGGTCTACTCTTATGCTCTCCGGGCTGCCTATTTATCATATCTGTTGGAGCCTCGCGCGCGGAGGAAAGAACATGTCGCCGCTCAAAAACGACATGTTCAGAGATCTGCTACTTCAATCAATGACCTAGTCAAGGATTTTTCGCTCATTCGAGATTCAAGAAGTACCAAATTCCCACATGGCTTCATGTCGGAGCTCGAAAAGCGCATCACCTTGGTCTTATATGGCAAAGAGAAGATGAAGGAGTATGATGATCCCTCAGTGAAACGGACCTTTGCCGCCTTCCTCAACGAGTTCAAGAAACCTGACTACAGAAAGTCCGTTGAAAAGGATCGCAGAGTTGAAGATTTACTACTCATCTTCTTTTCAAACGCTACAAAAGTATTGCAGCAGGGCAAATCTCCCGAAGACGACGCTTGGAAGCTCATGGTTGACCGACATGTTGCTCTGTTCGTACGCCTAATCAGCGCTACATTGAAAGACCATGATTGGTCTAGGGAGCGACCAGAACTCGATACACGACTACAGACTCTTGAGGCCAAACTTCTTGTGCACGACCAAGACCTCTCAGCCGAGACACAACGTAATGGCGGAGGAGGAGGAACAACAATTGAGGTCGAAGTACCTCGTAGCTACGAGATTAAGGATATGGCGCTGGTACAAGCTGTCTTAAGAATATTTGACATGTCCAACGGTCAGGTGCAAGGAGACATCATAGACAATAAACCAAATTGGACAGAAGAGGCAGCGCTTCAAGATCTAAAGATGTACCAAACGAATCTCAGTTTGAACACAAGAAAAACATTGACACACAATGACTTTGATCTCGACGAAGGATACGAGTCTTGGAAGAAAGCAGAAGTCCATGATTTAGCACAACTTGTCATGTCCATCCTACAGTCAAGCCCAGAGCTCGCAAAGACGTCCGGCAGCTTCCTTCCACAATTTCAGGCCAATGCTAATGGCTCAGGGTCGGATTCTGGATATTCTGATATGTCGCGAAAAATGTCCGAACAATCGCAATCAGATCCTGGCTCGCCTTATGTTGTCGATCAGCCTGTTGACATGAGCTTTCTCAATCTAGATGACAAGGTTGAAGACCTTCCAAAGGATGACCAGTCATACACTTTCATTCCGCCAGATCCTAGATCGTTCTATAGATATGTTCTGAACCTCGCGCTAAGTCATGACCTTCGCGACCAAGAGCTTCAGCCAACAGAAGCAACCGAGGAAACACCTTCCATCAAACTCCTCTCGAAGCAGTCAACAGAACTCCTGAATGAAATTGGAATTCGGTGGCGGATTCCCCAATTCTCTCGTCTCATCCTTTTGCTAGATGTCATTCGTGAGAAGTATATTAACCAGGAGATTCCATTGGACACTGTTGATGCGGCCTTCGAATTTGTGAAGAAGCCGCTTGATACTCGAAAGGGAAATAAATCCAGCCAAATAGTACAATCATCATTATTTGATCGATCGAAATGGACAATCGCAGACTATGCATTGAATCAGCAAGTTCTTTCATCTTTACACGATGCTTTTCTACGAGAACTATTCGAAACCTTCATCCAATGCTACGAAAGCAAGCCACCATCAATCGGTCCAGTCATGTACGTCCTTGAACATCATATCTATGACGATCCGCTGTTTGCCAAGACCCCGGAGGACTTGGATGACTTTGCAGATCGAGTACGTGAAGCATTGCGAGAAAAGGCTCGAGATATGTATGGTGGCATGTTGGCCAAAGAACTCCCTAGTCAGCTAGAGCAGTGGGAATTCTTCCACGTTATTCAGCTGGGCAAGTCAGTTATAAAGTTGGCGGAAAAGATTCAGAAGCGCTGGCGCAAAAATCCTGAAGCCATGGGCGTCAATCCATTTACAATTCTTGTCGAAGAAGTGTTTCCTGCGTATATCGCGGACTCGAGGGATATTGTCAAACGAATCATGGAATTCGCTGAAAAGAAGGGCGAGCCCATCCCAGTGCAAGATGGCTTTGATCTCTACAAAGAGCTTGTAGGCATTCGTCGGGTGTACTCGGATACATTGCCGGGTATTCCATTTCACTTCCAGATTGAGGATCTGTTGTCCGACTTTGTCTGGCGATGGATCAAGCTTACAGATACAAACATGAACGGCTGGGTTGAGAATGCTACGAAAGCGGACCAGTTCACTGTTCGGGTTGAGGGAGAGAACCAAGTGCCTAATGATAATGAGAGACATAGCGTCTCTGTGATTGACATTTTCCGATCTTTCAACGAAAGCATTGAGCAAATCGTTTCACTGGACTGGGATGATGACTTTCAATATGCAAAGTTTATGACGGCTATATCCAAGACTATTAGCGCTGGGCTTGGCCGGTATTGCGAGCTGGTGGAGCAAATGTTCACCAAAGAAATGGATCGATTGACCCCACAGCAAGAAGCTGAAGCGAGATTGACTCGGCAGGAGAAATGGGTGCAATTAGCCAAGGATGCATGGTCACAAAAGGAGAAGATTGAGCCATTCCAGTTTTTGCCGGAGGTTTGTATTACTGAATCTGCTGCAGTTTTCCTGCGCTAAATCACTATCTAGTCGTTCGTCAAGCTCAATAATATTGAGTATGCAATTCTGCAGCTAGACAAGCTCGAGCACGAGGTCAACGTTGATGGATGCGCCGAAGCGATTCAACGACGTGAGCCGCAGATGAAGCTACACCAGCAAATTGACAAATACGTCTTTACCATTAAAATCATCGAAGCAGAGGATCTCAAAGCCTGTGACATTAATGGCCTGAGTGATCCATACGTGGTACTTGGGGACGAATACCAAAAACGTTTAGCCAAGACTCGTATCCAATACAGCAATCTCAATCCGCGATGGGACGAAACCGTAGATATAGTGACTAGAGGACCGCTCAACATCATTGCGACAATCTGGGACTGGGATGCTTTAGGAGACCATGATTGTGTTGGTCGAACATCCTTGAAATTGGACCCTTCCCACTTTCGTGATTACTTGCCCAGGGAGTATTGGCTGGATCTTGATACTCAGGGTCGATTACTACTCAGAGTAAGCATGGAGGGCGAAAGGGACGACATTCAGTTTTACTTTGGCAAAGCTTTCCGGACCCTCAAACGGGCTGAACGTGACATGACTAGGAAAATCACTGACAAGGTACGCATTGTTAACAAGAGAATAAGGTTTTTGCTAATTGTTCTGCAGCTATCGGCATACATCAATCATTGTCTGTCCAGGCGTGCACTCAAGAATTTGCTAAATAAACCGTTTACAGTGTCAGCGGTAACAGGCTATTTTGCACGTGCACGCACTCAATCTATCCAGCAGCAGCCAGGGCCATCCCAGGCTGAAGTTGCAAACACTCTGAAACCGCTCTTTACTTATTTTGATGACAATTTTGCTATCATGAAGCAGACCTTGACCGATTCTGCCATGGTGACAGTCATGACCCGGTTATGGAAAGAAGTCCTTGCTACTATTGAGTCGCTGCTCGTTCCCCCGTTATCAGACAAACCGTCATCACAGCGCCAGCTCACACAGCAGGAACTCGATATTGTCTTCAAATGGCTTGAGGTGCGAAATGGCTTCTCCCTCTTATATCCCCTTTCAATTAGTCGACTAACTCTTTTCAGATGCTTTTCGACTTCTTCCACGCCGTCGACGAAGACGGCATTGCCAACGGTGTCCCCCTCGACATCCTCAAATCGCCCAAATACCACGAAATCGTCTCCATGAACTACTTCTACTTCCTCCCCACCGACGACCTGATCCGCGAAAGCGAGCGCATCGCCGCCGTCTCTCTCCAAAAACGCCAAGCCGCCGCAGCCCGAGACCACCGCCTGTCCGCGCCCGCGACGCTGCTCAGCGCGGCCGCAGCCAGCGGCAGCGGCAGCCACACGTTCGGCGGCGGCGCGGGCCTGATGGGCCTGCCGAGCACGCGACGCAGCAAGAGCATCATGCTCAGCCGCAACCTGGGCACGATGAAGAAGGCCAAGGAGGAGAAGCGGCGCGAGATGCAGGCCGAGCCGAGCGACGACATCATCCTGCGCATCCTGAGGATGCGGCCGGAGGCCGAGCGGTACCTGCGCGATCGCAGCAGGCAGAAGGAGAGGCTGGCTGCCGCGGCCGCGGCGGAGATGATTGTGCGGCAGAGCTTGCTGGCTGGTGCGGGGGGCAGAGGAGGAGGGAGGATTCCTGGTGGGCGCTAGGTTTTGAGAGGGATCACCCCGTTAGCTGCGATTAATATGCGAGATTGGGGTTTTTCGGCTGCAGTTGAACTTCACCACGTGCTTGTTCTGGCCTTTTTTGTTCCGGTTGCGAAAGTTGACAGAGAGCAAGACGAGCGGGGGCGCTTTGTAAATGATGGACCCATTCGACTTGCAGGCAAGCGAGCACTGTTTGGCGTCTAGGTCTTGCGCTGGCAAGGGCACATGGCGCATGCTGGATTTATGGGGGGTGACTTGGCACAGGTAATACGCATGATGCTGAGGTCAGATATGGAATCTTATTGGTGAAGGGGTTTCTTTCAGGAGATGTACATATAGCTTTTCTGCAGCAGCAAATATAACGTAATTTACATGGCTGATGCAAGAGCGTTGAAAGATCGGGGTGGAATTTGATCTGTGTTTGAAGTCGTATATATTAGCTTCAATAGGCTGTTGTTTTGGCGAGCGACCTGCACCGAAATCAACCAACCAGCATCTTGAAGTAAGCTGGGGATTCCCTGTTGATGGTACCATTCGTAGAATGCAGCAAGGATTTTGACAGAAGGAAAGCCGCTCCGCTTGAACAGACAATAATCCAAATGAATCCACCTCCTTGTCCTTTCGGTCAAATTTGCCGTCATTCATGGTCATGCAGAAAAGATTGTTGACCGGTGATTCGCCAATACCATCGGCTATACCCATTTTGATGGACAGTTTCCGACCTATTCACTTGGGTACCTGACTTTTGCTAAGCGCAATCCTCTGATCCTAAAGGAACACGAAACTTTGAGTATTCAAGTCACATAACCCAGTCTTAACTGAGTCACGTGTCTGTAGAGGTGCCAATCACAAGGTTGAGTCTGGCTGTTTCGTTATCGAACAGATCAGACTCGTGCAGTCCCAGCTCAAAACCATGATTCAAATCAGTCGTTGTAAGAGCTTCATCTACGACGGAACAGGATGAATTCAGCTCGTGTTACTCAGATAATGCTCAGGCTTATGGCTTAGGGCATTTCTCCTCAATTTTGAGCCGTTGGTCAACATCCAGCTCCTTTTCCTCTTCGATTAGTATATCTCTGTCTCTTGGCAACAGCTGTTGCTTGCATGGAAGGAAAAGACTAGAAGCAGAGATCTCAGTTGCTACAGCTGAATGATGGTCCGCGAGCTTTAGGCTGATCTACCTACTTGAAGGATCTATATCTCTTGGCACGCCAACCAATTTTGAGTGAATCGTGCATGATTCATCCGCAGACGTGGTAAGGTTGAGAGTATTGCCAGCTGATTTCGAGCTACTCTTGCTCAAAGCTAGATGTACTATTTCCCCGGTTGGTCATGAGCAAGGTGGTCTACAACAATAAGCCACATGTGAGATTGCCAATCTAGGATCTTCGCAGTCTATAAACTTCGTTGCTCCGACACGGAATTCCCTACTCATTCTAAAGACCTCCAAAGTACTTATTTCACTCGTTTATCAGTACCACTCGCTGTATACTCCTAATATTCCACAGTTGAAATCATGCAGGCCATGATATTTCGACGACCAAAAGTGTTTTCTTCATCCGCTCGAACTACAGCTTCGAATGCGAAAGCGGTAGAGTCAAACTATGGTCAGAAGTCAAACGGTGTCTCTCTTAACCATCTTGTCAATGCGCGAAGTCGGGAAAAGTCCAAAGCGCAGACGCTTGAAGAATGTCGCCATCAGAATACCTTCGAAAAAATTTCACATCGCTATTGGACAAGTCGCTATGAAGCCGAATGGCGGTGTCAGGAATGGCAGAGGCCGGAGACCCACATTGTGTGTCAGTAAGTTGGGCTAATTTGGCAGACAAAGACACTTTAGACCATATCCTGATACATAGCTCTAGACAAGCATCTGATGTTGGCCACGACTGCGAGCTTTGCTATTGGGCCAAAGTCTTTGAAGGGACCATCAAGCGTGAACGTCACCAACGTCTTCAGCTTCATGAGAAACTTCTAGACCATGTCGCCTATCCTCATGGACCATGCAATCTCTGCGATCATGCCGTTTTTGCTTCAAATTCTCGACGAGTTGATGCAGAGGAACTCAAAGAGAGAGCGAAGGTGAGGGAAACGGCGGCGCTGGCCAAGACCCAGCTGCAAGATATTCATGAAATGAAAATGATTGCGGGAATGATGCAATGGCTCTGGGAAGCAGAGACAAAGGGTTTGGGTTAGATGGAGAGCCCATGCGAAATTATGATCATGTTTTGAAAGTTTCCGCCCGGTGCTTGGAAGGCTCCGGAGGTGAATATCTGTTTGCTGATGACTGAGTGGCTGGATCTGCTCCGAACCTTGATGAATTGAATTAGTGATGGGAATTCGAGAAATATGTTGTGGATGTACTCAGGTATATGAGCCAGACCCTTGGTCTGCTGATCCCGTAGAGAATGATTACAGCATTATGATGACTCATAGCTCGGATGATTTCCTATGCCAAAAGTAATTTGAAGAGAGCGCATTGTACACCACAGGCCATGTCCATTTCCTGAAAAATAACATCATTGCTATTTGTGTTCCTTGCAAACGAACTCTTACCAGACTCACACAACAGACGTGTACAGCCAGGCATCAAGCGAAAATTTGCGAACACGAAAAGGATACACAGATACAGAAATGCAACGAACAAGGTCAATGTCGGGATATAGGAGAAATAGCACTAGAGGCCGGACAAGTTCAACAGCCATGTCCAGTCAGAGCATTAAATACCTACCTATGATCTACAACTTCCAAGAGGCTCTCGAACGACAACTCAAGCCGTTCGCTTGTGGCAATGCGCCTCTTGAGAATATTGATAAGTACATTCGTGCGTCCGTCTCTCCGGATGAGGATCAGTACAGCAGCGTGCTGGCTCCATGTTTGTGGGTGTCCTCATTTTTCTTCCCCAATCTTCGTTTTTTTTTTTTCCTATGGAACAATCCTTAGCTAATGAATCGAATGTGCAGCCACTCCTCTATATTCGGCGTCGAATGCACGGCCTGTGTCATGGTAGAGTCGCTCATGTCCGACAAGCAAATAGTAGAGAATCCAGCTGGATGGTTGCTTGCGCTGTGCGAACGCATGCGGACCTCACAGCCTATGGACCCTCAACAAAGTGTGGAGAGAGAAGAAGAGTTTCGAAAGATTATAGAGAGATTGAGCGAGTTGGAGGAGGTACTAAGGGATTTGAAAGTGCTTATGGAGGCAGATAAGAAGATGCAGAGATGGGCGGAGCAATGGAATCCCGTGGAGGATAGCGTGATTGAGGAAGACTGAAGCGTTACAAATACGACAACTTTCAATGGGCTAAGGCGGCTTTCCAAAAAACCAAACAACAGTGCGAAACATTCCCGATAGCTTTGTCGCTTCCCTTGATTGTTTTTTGGAAGCCTTGCAGCCCAGTCACCTCCCAAAGAACTCCACGCAAGTAACTTGGAGAACCCTGAAAGAAAGACTGAATATGAAGACGAAAAAAGAAAGAGAAAGGGGCAAAGACAGGGTCATACAAGATGGACGCGACCGCATAGTAGATAGGATATCCTCAAACCGTTGGCTGGTGTGCAAGTCGTGGGGCTCACAGATTAGCAAAATATGAGATTGGTGAAATAGCGAACATATCATGGCCACCCTCCGATCTGTGTAATACAACAGAAAACTTGCTGAGCCAGGATTTTGCAAATATGCCAGCACAAGCCGTGGCCTGAAAATTTAGCCAAAAGGAGTGACGGCTTTACCAGATGAGCCGTGACGGAAACAAACGATAAGCCAAGTCAATGCTTTCAAGCAATGCAGAAAATACCAATTGGGATGCCTTGGAAGCTGAAATGGCTTGGTACGCAAAGGTTATTTTGTCCCAAGATGACGTTAACTTTTGGCGAAGAAGCTGGAAGTTGTCCCGATTAGAGGTGGCAGAAATTCACACCGCTTTCTATCCTACCGTAGCACCATCATTTTGTCCTGCACCATCTGATTTTTGGTACATTCATATCCAAGCTCTCGCTGGAAGGTAGCAATCGGCAAAATGAGGTTTGAAACTCTCAATGACTCTAACATATCCATGCACTGACAGGAACACAGAATCGAGACATGTTACTTCTGTAGCAGACCCGTCTACCCCAGCAAAGGTACGCACTATTCTTTTCTGGTACCCCTCTATAGGTCTGATAAAACTTCCAAGGCATCACATTCATCCGGAATGACGCCCGTCCCTTCCACTTCTGTCGCTCGAAATGCCACAAAAACTTCAAAATGAAGCGTAATCCACGCAAGCTTGGCTGGACTAAAGCTTTCCGTCGCGCTCACGGCAAAGAACTCACAGTGGATTCCACTCTCGCCTTTGCAGCTCGTCGCAACATTCCTGTCCGCTATAACCGCAACCTGGTGCAGGAGACATTGCGGGCGATGGAGCGGGTGGAGGAGATTAGAGCGAAGAGAGAGCGCAGACATTACGTGGAGAGGATGAGAGGAAAGAAGACGAGGGAGAGGATGGAAGATCGCAAGTTGGTGAAGGAGAACCAGCATCTGTTACCGCCAGAGGAGAGGGATGCGGTGGTGGAGGAGTTGGAGACGGAGGAGCAGATACCGATGGAAGGGCAGAAGGTGGTGGAGGTGACGGAGCAAGAAGAGGACTTGGAGTTGCCACCACAGAAACAGAAGCAGAAGCAGAAGATGAAAATGCTGGTTGGGGGTGGAGTAGAGAAGATGGATGTCGATTCTTGACACGGTACTTTCTCGGTTATGTATTTGTAGCACCTGAGCGAAGCGCGATCATGGCGGTGTATGACGGCGTTGTGGTGCGATCATGGCTAATTTTGCTACCTCGTCACCTTTAGTCAATAATTCAAGCTCGATATCCTATTTCAGTCGAGAACACTCAGGAATTTGAGCAGTCTATTCCAAATAAAACCACCTCGTAAAACTCCAGAAAAGCACATTTTCGTGATTCATACATACATACACACATGCACATGCAATTTTCCAAAGTCCCGTCAGCCCAAACACCACTCCAAGATCCCTATCCCTCTACGCCTGTCCGCCAACCAACTCCTCCCCCTTCTCCCCCTTGCCCTCCTTTCCTACCTCTCCACTCCTCTTACTCCTCTCACTCGCCTTCGAACTCGCCCTCCCCCTCGCCGTCCCCTCCAAATCCTCCCTCACCTCCGCCAACACCCTCCCACCACCCTCCATCCGGCCCAACCTCACCACCAACGCCGTATTCTCCTTCTGCAGCTCGCCCACCTGCTCCCTCAACACCTCATTCTCCCGCTCCAAATACCCCACCCTCTCCCTATACCCATCGCGCTCCCTGCGCACCCTCGTCGCCGCGTCCTTCTCCGCGGCCTTGCGCTCGCGCTCCGCCGCCTTGCGGCCCTCCTTCTCGCGCCGCTCCTCCAGCTTCGCGACGTCGCGCGCGTGCCGCGCCTCCAGCCGCGCCACCTCCTTGTCGTGGCGCTCGCGCGCCTTCGCCGTCTCCGCCGAGCTCTTCTGCGAGTCCTTCTGGCGCCGCGCGTTTTCTTTGGCGCGCTGCGATGCGAGTTTCGCGTCGAGATTGGCGCGCTTGTGCGACAACTTGGCGAGTTCCCGCTCGTGCTGCGTTGGGGGTGTGTCGTGTGCGCGCGCGGATGCGGGGTCCGATGAGGAGGAAATGGAGAAGGTGGAGGAGGTTGTGGTGTGCGGTGGGCGGGTGGAGTGGGGGGATGGCGGTTGTGGAGTCCCTTCGGGGGCGGTTTGGAAGGGCTCGGCGTCGGCGAAGGATTGGAGGGAGGAAGAGGAGGTGCTGGATGTGGAGGTGGAGGGGGTGCGGCGGTGGGAGGGGGTGAGGTTGGAGAGTTCGTCTTTGATGAATTGGGGGGTGTAGGAGTCTACAGCGTCGGTTAGTTGGGAGATGATGCCGTTTCCTTGGCTCGAGCTATGCCGGCGAGCCTTAGATGTGGCGCGGTCATCGTATTGACCGGTCATGGTGATGCTAACTCGGCGGGAGAGGTCTTCGACGCCGGACAGGTGGCCATTCATTTCGGCCTGTTCGAGATCTTCTTCTTTTTGCTCTTCGCCTTCGTTGTTGGCAAGGGGCTTTGCCTGAGGCGCCTCTGCATCGAGTGCTTTGGAATCGGCTGGAAAGTCTTTGCTGCACGCCCAGTCAAGAAATTTCGAGGCGTCAGCAATTACACTTGATGGCGTGCCGCGTTCAACCATGAAGCGAGGTATGCCACCACCAGGATCACTCCGAGTTACATTGATCCATTGAATAGGATTCAACTCGGCTTCTTCCTCTTTCTCGATTGTAAAAGGAGTTAGAGGAATTTCTCGTATGAGCTCTATCGACTCGTATTGTCCCCGTACGTAGCCTTCCCGTACCGGGGCGTTTGGATGTTGGCAAGGTTTCGAGATGACGACGTAATGCCGTGGAATTTGCTTTGGGATTGTGGGAGAATCGACATGAGGCGCTGATGCATCACTGAGACAATTATCAGATGTCATGAGGAGCGTAATAAATTCTCTTGCTGCCACTGGACCCGGGAATTGGGCAGATAATTGGAAAACCTCTAATGTGCCTACTCCTTCAACTTCCTTCTTTTCAAGTCTTTGGTCTCCACCAACCCCCCTTATTGATCCGGCACCAGGCCCGCCTTTAACTGCTATACTTTCCAAGAATTCTCTCTTCATTGCTTTTCGCCATTTGTTGAATCCTAAACCCTCATGAACACTGCTCCGTGCGAACCAAGCTCCGTGCCTATCATGGCCAGCCATTTTATATAGGGCGATTCCTAATGGATTGTCTTTTGGATTTGTCTTCATCGGCTTTCCCCATCCCTTGCGTAACTCTGCATGTGACGGATGCGGCGGAGGCGGTCGAGCTGAAGAGACAGTCATTGTAGAGGCATTGTGAGCGCTGTTAGCTCGAGAATTGGATATTTTAGAATGGAGGAAATCATCGCCACCAGGCGGGGGAGGGATGGAATTGGCAATGACTTCTGCTTGAGAGAAAGCATCAGACATGAAGACATGTAGGTCAGAGATAGGAACATCGTCGAAATTGATGGGTCCCAAGATGGATAGAGCGTCCTGAAGCTGTGACATGATGATTGCCTTTGAGAAAGGACTCAGTCACCACAAGTAAAGGCTCAGAAGCCAGCATGACTGGAGGCAAATAATTCGATGCTATAGTCAAAGGTCGTTCCTCAAGGTTGCGGGGCGCCACATGCGAAGTTCCAAGTTGAGCCACATCCGAAGCAGATCTACATCAATAGCCACATGCACATCAGAGAGACCCCCAATACCATCTCGAAACATTTGAGCTTCGGAATGAATCATTGAAAAACACCGCTACGATTCTGACCGCTTATCTTTATTGAGGGGCATCCCAGTCGATGTGTGGCAAATTGTCCATTCTACGATCCACGACAATTTTTAACGTAAAACCTCATACAGACGTATGTTTGGTCTGCACGTATACTTTGAGCTGAGGGTTGCTCTAACTTAATATGTGTCTAGTTGAATTGGGAGCAACTTATGTGAGCCTAATTAATATTCCCTTTCCCCTTCGAACTTCTCCAGACTTCTTGTTCATCTACTCCTGCTTGGGCCGCGTCAGCAAGCGTTCGTATCGCTGAAACATCTCTTCCATAAAACCAGTATGGCCAAATTCCTGCGGACGCGTAAATGTACGGAGATCAGTTTGGCCTTGAAGTTCAGCTTCTACTCCTATGCCCTGTAACCGAACAATGGAAGCATTCTCAAATATGCGTAGTCTACCAAGCCCGCGCAACACAGATTCTACGTAATATGAGTTATTCGCAACGATCTTGAGAAATGCTTCAAAAACCTCTGGATTGCTTCGCGCGTAGACTTTGGCGAGCCAGAAATGATCGTAGTATAGTCCAGGGGTCAAATCGAAGTCAAGTTCCTCCCCGAAGCGAACAGTGAGCGGTGGAAGTTGTGTGAACCGTTGTAATACCTTAACAAGATCTTCCGTTGTAAAAGTCAATTCCCAGAAGACGTCATACTCTCCCATTGGTTCGTCTGAGTCGGAATCAGCAACATCATCTTCGAAGTATTTCATGCAGTCCACGTATATTTCTACCGAACTGGCCTTCCTAAGAGCGTCCAGGTCGAGACGCGCACCATAATCTATGAATGGCGCCAAAATAATGCGAGCACCACAAGCTCGTTCGAGAGTTCGTTGCACTTCCTTCGAGACTTTGCGGCTGGTGCACAGCAACGCACACGTGTCAATTTCGTCTTGAACGTGGCAAGATTTGACGATGCTGAATTTTCGATCTGGAGGAAAGACATTCTCATAGATTTGCTCCCGCACTTCTAGAGGTAGGTCAAAGATGCCTCTTCCAACGCCTGGTCCGTTTACGTTCCAAGCCGAGTATCCCGAGGCAGTCTCTGGACTGGATAAAAAATTTCCCCAGGCGTTTTGAGCATTGCGTGCGATTGGTGTCTGACCAGGCGAAGCATTTTCTGCAACTACATGGTCGTGCTCATCGGTATGCTTAGAACCTGAAAGGCCTTCTTGAAGGTTGAAAGGACACATGTTTGTGGAGCTTTCTGGATTCAGTAAGTTCTTCTATATTATGTGAACGAATCAAGTTTGATGTAAAGTCACACAGAAAGGATCTCTTTCAGACCCAACTCATGAGTTGTTGTGTAGAAACATCATCCATCCAGCGTTAGGAGGCAAAAAGGGAACGTTGAAATAACGCGCCAAGCACCGAATTTTGTAGAAGCGGAAATTCGGCTATTGTGAGCATGTGTATCATCTTTGTGTGATGGCTATTGGCTTAGCGGCCGGTGAAGAACAGCAAAGCGTGTCCGTCAACGGGTCTGTCCTCACACATCATGGAGAGCATCCCGGCTGATATGGACGCTTCACGGGCTGGCTGTAGATATGCTTTGATAAATTGCAAAACTCTGCAACCGTTGTGATTTCTTTGGTAGCTTTCAGAATCAGTGCACTTCAAATGTACAGTTGTCACTACGCATTGCTCATAACAATATGCTATACATTCTTTTAGGGCTTTGGCGTCAGAATGGTCAATGTGTGAGGTATCAAAATGACTCCTTGATGATGCTTAAAATGTTAGACTAGTGCATGAGACACATACTGCAAACATTGCGGCGTTGAACAAGAGGTTGCAATCAGAGCTGTGACACACGGCAAAGAATAGGATTCCTCGCACATACCTAAGGGGGCTTTCACTGCAATAGCAATCAATCGTGAAAGCTGGTAATTTGAGTCAAGAATAGTCCTAGTTTTGAAGGTGGTAATGGTTGATGAGGGTCTCTCGGGCGGCGTATTGCTGATTAAGCAGAGAAAGGACTTCCCTCACTAGGAGTAGTCCCGGCTCCGTGCACAGGCACGCTCCGTGCACACCCACCAAATTCTCAACACCATAGATTCGAA
>JAGEMR010000214.1:0-32969 GCA_021030915.1 Astrothelium macrocarpum
ATTCAAAATGTGGTGGTGGCCAAAATTTGAGGTGGTCGCGCCGCGGGATCGGGCGCGCCGTGGTGGAGACTCCTATAGGATAGAGATCCAAGACCGTTCTATACCGGCAATATTGGCCATTGCTTGTAGCAACTATTGGAACGCTTGCATGCGTCTCGCCCATGGCAAACTCTGAGGGTAAGGATCCCGCATTGACGTGCTATCAAGGTTCTGTAGAATTCTAAGGTCCTCCATGTGCCTTTAAGTATAAACCGAGTCCTAGGACGAAGTGCTGATGTCTGTGCTACGATGCATGGAGGCTTTATTTCCCTTTTTGGATTCTTCACGTTATCCATAGGTCTGATTTCCTACTCAGTGACCTTGTCATCTCAAGTAACCTATCTTATTTTCGTGACCGTGAGTCTCAAAACTTAACATTCACATCGAAGTGATACCAACCAGAGCCAACTTTCACTACGAGGCTGCAGACAGCTCTGCTCATTTCCTATCACTTCTAACTCATTTCGATTCGCGCCCGCAAAAAGGGCTCCTCCACAAGGCCTTGACTCATAGAGAGAAAGACCCACACAAGGCTATAGACCCACATAAAGGTCTCGTGAAAATTTTCTGGAATGATTCATCGCCTGTCATTCGTTTGATCCATTCTGCAACAGAGTTTCACTTCTACATAGCCTCTCAAAATTGCTATCACGGCATTTGCGAGGGATAATCTGCTACTGGTCATAGCATTAGCTATTATGGCGTGCCCAAAGCAGCCGTTCCTGGACATTGTCTTGAAGGAGAGAAACAGGCTTCAAACTAAAGAAGCTGAGTTGATAGAATCAGGTATCAAGAAATTGAAAAGCATTGATGACATGAAGACTAATCACTGCGCTTAGGACGCGCAATTCCTGGAGCACAGAACTACTCGCCCCTTGTTGCTGAAATCGAGACCAAAATTGAGCAAATCCTCAAAATGGCATCTCTACTCGCCAACCAGAACGGATCTACTTTATTTCCATCCGGTTTCCCTACGCGAGACCATCTCGAATGCTTGCTTCCGGGAAATCACTGGACATGGGAGACATGGCAATATGTTCTTGCATGTCTCAGCAAGTGTCTCAACAAATCGGCCTCGACACAAATCATTCTAAATCGAAGTGGATTACCGGATGAATGGGCTAAGAAGGTTGATCCCAAGAAGATGTTCGTTATCAACGTACACAGGCATTGGAACGGCACTTGGTTCAATGTTCTACTTCGAAGGTCGATGATTACTGGCCGGTGTCGATCTGTCATCATACAACTCCTCGATTCGTCTCCGATCCTCGCCACGGGACAGTCTGCCGCAGTTGTGCAGAATGTATATAGAAGACGCATCCAGAGTCTTGCAGACGGACCCTACAAGAACATAGAAGTTGTTGCTGAGGTAAATTAAAATGTTGTACCAGTTGCACGATAACTCACATCTCATGCAGGCACCGTGTTGGGAACCTCGAGTATCTAATGGACGACTTGAAGACAGCGGGCTGGTCGCTTATTGGCATATCTGTCGTATTGCTGGCATTGTCCCAAACACAACTGCACCACCTACAAATTGGGACTTTGTGAGGCTCTACGCGTTGCAAAGCATTTATAAAGTTCTTCTTTCCAGCCTTATAACAAGTCTTCCGCCCAGTCTGACAGCCCAAGACAAGATGCAAAACAATCAGAAGAGGACAGCCGACGAACAAGAGTCTTCCACTGGTGTCAATCAGAGCAAGAAGCGGAAGTTATAAATGCGGAGCAGCAGCTTGTATCGTCGACGGCAATTGTCATGACAATCTGAGGGAAGGTTAAAAATTTTTTAGCAATGGAGAAGGGACGGCACCTGAACAAAACTTGCAGCTTATAGCTCCTAATTGGATGGAAAAGGGACAGAGGAAACCAAATTGCGGCGTCTGCAGGACTGTGATTGGACCAGAGTTAGGCAAACGAACTGCGAGCTACTTACAAAGGGGGCAATTATAGACAATATTCTTTCAGTGCAACAACTGTGAAACAATTGAAGAGACACTTTTGACTACAAAGCTTGCTGTAGGCCGATGCTGTGCACTGTGATCGATTCAGGTGGATTTTTCATAGAAACCAGAGCGAGGTTCTGAGCTTGAGATTTGGATCATAGTTAACATCTTGATCGCGGACACCAATGGAGAAAATGACGAAACAAGACATCTGGCTCCTGCCTTGCGATTTTCTCCTGTACTCGCCTAAGATTTCTTCTAGTCTCAAGTGACAAACGAGGAAGCTAAGCTTTCGTACGAACCATCGAAATCGGTGATGTGAAGTCGCAAAAGAACCTATGGCAAACTAGCATGAGAAACATGGTGTACTGTAGAACATCTAACACAGTACACTACATGCACTTTGGAGAGACGCACAACCAAATGCTGGAACGATCAGAGTATTTGAAGCGTATTCTGACAAAGGTTCTGGAATCTGGTGGCTCATTGTTGTTCAGGATCTTTCTAAGGATGAAGCGAATCATGTTTTTAACGGCCGACCGTGGCCCACGACATCTCCGATAAGCAGTCAGTACATCATACCACATGACGTTGCACAATCTGACTGTGCATCCTAACCAGGGGAAAATGCAGGGCGAACATTAAAGATATTAAGAAACCTCGCGCAAAGTCGTGATGCTAATGGTGAAATGTCCTGTTCATATTCGCAATCCAATCATCTATATCGGCCGGGACAGTAGAATCGAGGATGAGGCTTTGATCTGCCAGTGAGGATTTTGGCCTGATTGGCTGTAGAAAGCTAAAACGACGCTTCGGCGCAGATCTCTCGAAGCGGTTGGCAGCTAAGTATCTTGGCATCCGCCACGCAGCTAATCTCGGGCCATAGGTCTGTTTGAAGAAGAATGCGTCCAGGTTGCTGACGGAACGTTCTTACAAGGATCCACTTGTTATGAAAATTTATTCGAGAAAATACGGAACACGGGTACGCGCTGGATCGACTGCAACGCTGATACGATATTCTTTTTAGACCCTGAAAGCTCAGCGCTCGACTCAGCGCTTGACTTACCGCCGTCCAACTTCACTATGCAGAGATGCTATAAAACGCCTTTTGCTGTATACCATAAGGCGCCAATATGTTCTCTTCGCATCGATAGTCATTCCTAGTACGGACACCATGTCTTATTCGTCTATCGCGGTTATGCAAAGGACAGGAAATGTGCCAAGTGGCGTCCACTACCAAATGCAGAGAAGGCCCGGCCTTCAGGGGCATGGCATGTTATGAAGCCTGGCGCGGTTGAGAATACGGTCTTCCCCTGAGCCTCTCGATAGGATGATGATCTGGACTTGACACTCCCAGCCAACGTCGTACTTTGAAGCCTCCCTGGAGGCTTGGCTGCAGCTACGACCCTGCCTGAATTCTATGTTTCTATGCAGATAAACACAGGCAATGTTATTGGCAGTGTGTGCAGCGTCTGCGAGCAAACTGCAATACTGACCTGCCAGCTCAGCCCGCCATTTTGGATGATCTTACTCGGATGTAACCAAGGATGGAAGGCTGACCGATGCTTCTGCAGCCATCCAATGCCGTGGGCTAGATCTATTGATCTCTTTCTACCCCTGCAACCGAGTTGCTCCTATTCCGTAAACCAATGTAAACAGCCTTCCATGCAGTCATATCCTTGAAAAGCATGCTCGTTCAAGGACGCAAAATTCTTACTAATGGACATCATGTTGACCAGAGATTCTCACTTCTAACGACAGCAATTGTGATAGCGTTCCATTGTCCCTCTCTCAACTTCATCGACCCAACACATTCCTAGTTGGAAAGGAAATTCGTGGCCGAGCGTTGCTTACTGAGTTTTAAGCCTATGTTGGTATCACGATGTTGAAAATGACAGACGTTGCGCGGCACAAACTAAGTCTTATTTAGTCCTTGACCAATTGTGGTCAATAGTTCTTGTCCTAGCATTGACAACTGCCTACATAGTTTTGCATCATCAAACACCGCCCGAATACACCGCGGTCGTCTCAAGCGCTTCGATATGTTGTCTCTCTTTCCTCGATCATCATACAAGAAACAGTTTGCTGTTCTCTCATGTGCCATCGCTTTTGCTCTCTCGTTGTTTATGTTATTTTCCTTGAGCAATCCCCATTCATGGAGTTTCGACCGTTTGTTTCTCCCATCTACATCAGATGACGCGAACCATCACACCAGACATTCATGGAAATTCAACTCACTTCGAGATGGATTCAACCATGGTTTGTCAGACTCACAATGCGAAGAGGCATTCCCTGAGTACTATAGGGAGATAGACCGAGCCGCCCTGTTTTGGAAAGATAAGAAGATCTCTGAAGCCGAAATTAACATTACGGATAGAAACAGTGTGGCACGAGTCATGATCTACGATCGACAGCTCTATATCATGGAGTCACATATGCTCAACGGTCCTGGTGTTTTCGATCTGTCTCGTCTTATGGCTATCCTAGGTTCTCTTAGTCGCGTCATTGATGCTTCCCAAGGTCCAATTCCGAATATCGAGTTCGTTTTTTCTGTCAATGACATTGAGTGGAACCCTGCTCCAGCCTGGACACTATGCCGTGCTTCTGAGAACGAGGGTCACTGGGTAATGCCGGATTTCGGCTACTGGTCGTGGGATAACACCTTCATTGGTTCCTACCAACAGTTTTTGAATGAGCTGAAGGACAAACCGGTCAAATTTTCAAAGAAAAAAGGCTTAGCTTTCTGGAGGGGCACCGATGCGAATGAAGAGAGACATGGGCTCCTGAATGCCGCAAGTGGACAGAAGTGGGCCGACGTTCAACCTGTTGCTTGGGGCAAAGACCCTTTTGTTCCCATAGTGGATCATTGCGATTACCAATACCTGATCCAGACCGAAGGTATGTCCTTGCGCACTTCCCCGTCTCTCCGTTTGCTATCATAGTTAATCTGCCTTCCTTTGCGATATTATCAATCTATGGCGTGTAGCGTACACAAAGAACCCCAGATGGTCACAATTGAAGAAGGGCTTTGCTGGGATTCGTTGGTTTTCCTTCGAGGGGCCCTGTCGCAGCGCTGCCACACGCAAAATTCAAGAACTTCATTGCATCAGAATCACAAAAAACTAATTTACCTTTCGGAATATAGGCAATAGCTATTCCGGTCGGCTCAAATATATTCTTAACTGCGCATCTGTCGTAATCATGCGCCGCCCACGCTGGATTGAGTCTTTCACTCATCTACTCCAATTCGACGGCTCGAATCAGAACGTTGTCGTAGTCGATGACTTTGTAAATATTCGAGAAGTCATGACTGAACGACTGGAAAACCATAGGCAGTCAGAGAAAATCGCGAAAAATGCCCAAACGACGTTCAAGGAGAGGTACCTGACCCCAGCAGCGCAGGCATGCTACTGGCGGAGAATGTTCGAGCAATGGGCGAGCGTACAGGGCTGGGACCCTAAGCCATGGAAGATGGAAGAAAGAAGTACGGGCGAGGGCAAGAATAAGAAAGTGCGGAAGGAGAAGGTGTGGCATGGGCTTACATATGAGTACTTTATGTATGTTTTGCCCTTGTGATACCGGTGGCGCGACCGGACGGTTCAAAACCGAAGATGAAGCTAATGAACGGATCACAGGTTGGCGGCTTGGCATAAACAGGGCCAAGTGTAGGGAATACCAGGGCTTTTTTGAAAGCATTGTGGTCAGGATTCGATATAAGTCGATTCGTTTCTTGGCCTAAGAAGCACTCACCAAATCCATGGCGTTTTTACAACGCCCGAGAAAAACATCCGCAGAGATATCAACCCAAGACCTAAGAAAGGAGGTGATCAAAAGCGTCCATCGATGACCGGAAAGAGGCAAATGTATACTGGGGTCCAGGCGCCGCACGAACGCCCTAGCTTGTGATGCGTGGGGAAGGAGCACTGAGATACTGATATTGCTGAGGTGATTGTGATGAGAAGACTGTTGGCATGCGGTGCTATGCTATCGACAAACTTGAAGCTTTGTTAACAAACAGAGAAGTTCTTGCATGTCAGGACGTGTATAGGATATATGGCAAAGATATATGCCATTGGTCTTGTTGAGAATCCATTCAGCCTGTTTTTGATTGATCATATACATTTCGACACGCTGTGTTTGTTGATTAGCAGACCGGCTCGAAGCAGTGCTATCACTCTTTGTTAGGAGAATAGATCAACATGATTAACAGAGAGATCGGACACCTCGAATTGAGGCGCTATGTGTGGTTAAAGACCGTGCACGACCTGCTCCGGGGGTTTCGTTAAAACATTACGCCAGGAAACCTGCTTAACTAATCGCCACCGACCGCAAGCAGAAAATCCCTTCATTCTTCAAATATTTAAATTATTGATTTTCCAAAGCCTCAGTTACGGCCATAGCTCGAGACTGGCTTGGCCCACAATAATTCGTTGGTTGGGCGTTATGAAGCGACTGTCCGTGATTTAAACAGGGAACGGTTGATGGCCCATCATTATTCTTCAAACCGTCTCTAAATTAGAGGTCTCGCATTTGCAGTGGCTTGAAATTGGGTTTGGGAACTCTCAAATGCGCGAATGGCATATTGACTTTCGCGGTCCATGACGATTCACAACCCCTGGGAGGTAATGTTTCCCGATGCTTAGGAGTGTGGATCACGTTTCGCACGGTCCACCACTTTGCACACTGAATTTTGAGTCCACTCCACGAATTCGTATACGAATTACTCCACCAATATGAAGCCGATTAATTTAGCAATTGAAGTAACAAATACGCAAAAACAGTCTAATTACATTCAGATAATAAAATTTTATAGAATTCAGTATATAACGTTATCACATCATTATAAAAGAATTAACAAATTTTATATTAAAACGGTTTATGAAATTCAGATCAAATTTTCATAATATCAAAAAAATATATTAATTTCATGAATTAATATATTTATATATTATAAGATTCTATCTATTATTCGAATAATTCGAAATTTCGCTATCAATATTATTAAAAAAAAGATTGAAATGAAATAAATAGATTATTTTATAAAATATTATCAATTATAATTAAAATTAATCTTTTTTATTATTTTTAATATCATTTAAAAATGAATAAATAATTATATTAATTTTTAATTATATTTTGAATTAATATAAATTATTAAATTATATTATTTTATTATTAATATTTTATTAAATTTTTTTCAAAATTATTGAATATAATATTTTATTATATAATATATATAATATGAATAAAAAAGATTTTATTATAAATCAAATAATAAAATATTATTATATATTCAATAAAATAATTTACGAATAAAATTTTTTTTAAAAAATAGATTAAAATAATTTATATTTATGAATTATTATTTTTATTTTAATTTTTATGAACGATAAAATTTTATTTCTAATATTTATTTATAATATTTAATTAAATATTATATAAAATTTATAAATTTAATATATAAATTCCATTATTTATAAATATAATTTTATATTATCTGAAATAAATTGAATAAATAATCAAATTGAATTAATTTAATTAAAAAAAATATTTAATAAAAATATTAAAAATAAAATTAATAATAATTTAAAATAATGAATATTTATCATAAATAATTATAAATTTTATTTTATTTAAAAATTTTTTAATTATTATTTTAATCAATGAATTATAATGATTATTTATTCTTTTTATTTAATTTATTGATTTTAATTATTAAATATAAATTTATTTAAATTATTAATTGAATATTATAATATCGAATTGGATATTTGATTTTAATATATATAAAATTTATTTTTATTGAATAAAATTGATTTTTTTTTATTATTTTAAATAACGTATTAAAAAATATTTATAATTAAGAATATTATAAATGAATGATTCAAAATAGAATTTTAATCATTTAATTTATTTATTATATTTAATTAAATTCGTATTTAATATATTGAAAAATATTCAGATCAATTCTTTAATTCAGAATTTTCAATTATGATCATTATAAAATATTAAAAATAAATTTATAAATAATTTAATATCAGATTGATATTTTTGAAATATAAAAAAATTAATAAATTTAAAATTTTCATATTTTAATAAAATATGAATATCCATTTTTTTAAAATAGAAAATTCGAATTTCAAAAAAACGATTCGAATTTAAAAATAATGATTAAATATATAAAAATAATTAAAAATATCTTTTTAATATTATAAAATAATAATATTCAATTCTAATAAATTTATATTTGTTTATGAATTATAATAGAAGAAGAAGAAGATTGAAATAATTGAAAAATAATAAAAAGAAATTCAAAAAATATAAAAAAAGATTGATAAATAAATTGAAATTAAACGAAAGATATAATAAAAATACGACCGAAAGAAAATTCAAAAATAACGAAAGATTAAATGAATTATTAAAAAATAATAGAAATAGAAGATTATTGAATAATGAATAATGAATAAATAATTCAAAAACGAATTATAATGAAAATAGCGAAAATAGTAGAAATAACGAAAAACGTCAAATAATATTCAAAACGTTATAATAATAAATACGAAGAATTTAAATAAAATATAAACAAATTTTTATTTAAATCATTCAGAATATTAAATATAAATTCTATTATATTTCAAAAATTAAATTTAATGGTTTATTTAATATATATGAATTAATATTATTAAATTCATTTGATTTCATTTTATTATTTATTATTGTTATTGAGATAATCTAATTTGAATACTTGGTGGTGAGAATTAATTTGAGGGTGCAAAGTGGTGGACCGTGCGAAACGTGATCCACACTCCTAGTTATCAAGGGCCGGTGCCACCAGTACTGAACTTGATCTATTATTACCTTCACTGACTCATGCGAAACTTTAAGTACAATAGCGCACCGGTGTATCCCGCACTTGTGCCGAGAATGTTATTATCATCGAGTTGCAGAAATGACCATAAAACCTCGAGGTATTGCAATTTCTGAAGGATCGAGAAGTAATTGGCAGGGTTGAGGCTGATCAGACAATTTCTTTTTACACACCTGTCAGCATCCTGGGGATGTAGCGGCAAGGATGGATTTATGCCAGTGGTGCCAGCCAACAATTAAGCTTGGGCCAAAGGACGTGGGAAGCCCTATCTAGACGCGCCTTGATGATGCTAGGTGGGTAGTAAACTTTCTTTCAACAACTCCTCTTCTCCGCATCTTCTGTCAGTACGTCACTTGAAACATCTCGATGAGTTTGTTTCTCAAAACTTGATCAGTATTTGTCAAAAATTCCTTCACTCGTTTTCAATATGATTGTCGCCTATGGCACAGGCTTGGTCATTCTTGCGATAGCTTTGTATCTCAACCACGTCAACAACGCATTCAATCGAAGGCCCGAGGAAATTCAGAAGCTCACTGCACCAGAATGGACTGAGGAAGAAATTCGCAAGGTGTACGATGAGGTCTGCCGGAAGCCAATTGACTTCAATGCGCATCTTCCGCCCAAATTAGAGCGGCGTTACGTAGTAGTTGGTGGATCTGGGTTAGTTGGAGGTTTCATGATACTACATCTTCTTGGGCGTGGGCAGCCACCAGAAAGCATTCGTATTATCGACTTTCGAAAACCTTCACGGAGCGACTTGAATGAGGGTGAAGCTGCCAAGGTAGATTTTGCGCAGGCAGATGTTACATCCATTGATTCTATCACCGCTGCATTCCAGAAAGCATGGCCTTCTCATGTTGCACCGCTTCCTCTAACAGTTCTTCATACAGCCGCTGCGATCCGGCCACAAGAGCGCGCCAAAGCGTTTGTGCATCGGGTTTTTAATGTCAATGTTCGAGGAACCGAGAATATTGTTTCAGCAGCAAAGAAGGCCGGAGCTGACATTTTCATCATCACATCTTCTGCGTCGATTTCTCTACGCCCGGTCAAATACTGGATTCCTCCTTGGAAGAACGCAATCAATAATTTTGTACAGATCTTTAAAGACCCAGATAAAGATCAAAATATCAGACCTCACGGTGATTATTTTGGCAATTATGCTATGACAAAAGCGCAAGGGGAAGATTTTGTCTTGAGAGCGAACAGCGAATCGTTCCGGACGGGGGCAATAAGACCAGCATCCGTGGTATATGGAAATTCGGGCGATCTTACGATTGGACTCACCATGAAGCGGGGATCAATAGAAACGTAAGTCAAGTCAGCTCATATGTGTGACCCTATGCATTTAATTTCCCATCCCTTCTGTTTCTGGTTAGATGCCATTGCCACAACTTACACCTCTTAGTTGGATTAGTCACATGTGTATGAACTTTGTCCATGCGTACAACGTCTCCCTAGCGCACCTCCTGTACGAACAGGCATTAGCCAACCCTCCAACTCGCCTCTCCATATCTCAAATCGGCGGTCGTTCCTTCAATGTCACCGACTCTGGTTTGCCTCCAACTTTTGGCTCTGCCTACCGCCTTCTTACTACGCTTACCGACTGTTCTTACACCCACATTCCCTTTATCTTCATGCTACTTCTTAGCCACGTCATTGAAGCATGGTCGCTCTTCCTCGCACGCTTCCCTTCTCTCGCGCGTACCTTTAGACTCAGAGAAGTCCCTGGGATGCTGAACATGGTGCAGCCTGGAACAATAATGAGTGGCGGCACATATCAGTATGCGTACTCGACGCAGGCAGAGAGGCGGGTGGAAGATGGCGGCTTGGGGTATAGGGCTTTGTGCACGTCGTTAGAGGGAATGTGTATGCAGGTGCTGGCGTTCAAGGCCGAGGGCGGTCGGCAAGGTGGCAAGACGGAGGGCGTGACACTAGGGATCCCCACGAAGAAATAAAGGAGATATATAGTAGAGATGCCGAAAAGACTTGAAGCAAGGCGGGAGTATGGTTCGCACACCGTAGTCGTTACACATAGCTCTCGTGTAGATTACGAAGCTTCAGGGAGACTACTGATTCTGCTTCTGACAACGTTAACACAACCATCATTGTACTGGCGTATTCTATTTTCTCACCCGAAATCAAGTAGTCACCCTAAGTTTGTTGACAGCGTCTTGAAGCCTTCAAAGTATTTCTTCCGGAATGGGTTCAACTCATCCGCACTCTTGCCCAAAGCATGTTTCTTTTCCATGCGCGGGAGCTGGTCACAAATTTTGCCGTCAGGGAGTCTTTGATATGTCAATAGCCTCCGAGACCATTTGTTGAACGGCTGTACACAGACGCTAACAAGTTTGAGCGCTGAGTGTGAAGGGATGGCGAGCTCGACCTCATCTTCATTTGCCGAGGGCATCCACATGCATAGTCTTCCGTGCTCGAGTAGTGACACAGCAGCGAAGTCAAGAATGTCGTCTAGCATTGCTTCGAAACTGTAGGGCTTCTTTGGTGGTATGTAATCGGGCCGGAGATGCGCAGGCATGCCATCAATAACGACCTCTTCCTTACCAGATCCATTTTTGGTGCCTAGAACTTTGAGTCCTTCTCGAACCCCATATGGTGGGTCACACACGATTCCATCTAGAAGCCTTGCCTGCCGTAACGGACTATGGGTCAGATCGGAGATAAAGCCATCCAGGTAGCGATGGAGAAGCCCGTATTGTTGATAATTACTAACGATGTCTCGACCCGCCTTGCCTCTCACGCTGCGTCCGTCAATATCACTTCCTGTGGTCACTGCCCCAAAGTGGGCGCAGGCAATTAGTAGACTCCCAGTCCCAACAAAAGGATCATATATGAGCTTTCCAGGGCGCGCATGTACCATATTTGAGGCTACTAATGCTACCTCAGCGTCCATAGATGTGGTGCTGATGTAATGGCGTTTCTTGAGATCATATTTTGTCACGGCTGATCGATCACCTCCAGCAACCAATCGACCTAGAAAGACACGCCGAGGAGCGGGAGCACTCGGCTCGTATTCCTCAAAGATACACATGTTGAGCTCCGCGTCGTGCATTTGGATTGGGCCATCGAAGCCCAAGTAACCAAAGCCGTTGATAAGGGCTGCTTGAGATGCTTGGCTTCGTTTGCCTTGATAGCCGTCCACTGTAAATCGAAAAGACGAGTCGCGGTAGCGTGACCAGATTTGGGAGGTTCGCAGTTGGACATTATTGTGGAGGGTTTCATAATCTTCGCCTAAGCCCCAAACTTCATAGATAGCGGATGCAAGGATTGAACGACATATGAGCCGACGAGCAGCTTCTTCAGATGCAAGGGCGATGGTGCAAAAGGGTGACTAAACGTCGGTTAGCAGGAGAGTGTCCTCCTCAAGATGAGGCTTTGATTCCGATGTCGCGAGAAATACGACGAATACTCTAACGGGTGAAAAATTCAAGAGAATTTCATCAGAGGAACATCGAGATGTGATTGAAAGATATCACGTATTGTACCAGCCCTGCTTAGTCCCAAAGCCTCGGCTTCAGGTTTTCTATATCTTACATCTGAACGGTAATCGAGGATCTGCAAATCTATGCTATTCAACGCAGCTAACGACTTCAATTCCGCGACGCGAAAGCTCTCATGGAGTTGTACGAAGCGTACAAGGTACTCCATATCTAAGATAGAATTAAAGGATACGATCTGGAAGAAGTTGAGGTGTTGCGAGCATCAAGGACGAACTAAAGGACTGCGCAGAAGATCATGGCGAAATGCACATGCAGGATTGTGGACAAAAAATGGGCACAGTACGTCAGAGTTCAAACCGACCTTGCCGCACTTTTAGGTGATATCTATATACCGAACTTGGTCTGAAGTCTGTAATAAGCTAGAAGAAGCCAAAGGTCATTATCAATAATGTGCGTCAATCTGCCTAATACATTGATCATTGTGGCGAGTTTTGATTATATAATGTCTCAGGTCTCTAAGTAAGAGTTATAGCAGAACAGAAGGGATCGTCATTCATATTCGTTGTTGCATACTCATAACCATAAAGCATCTCGTACGGTCTGACCAAAATGTTCAGAAATAGGCATATCACAGTGCAAGCTCGCACATGATAGCCTAACCAGCTGTAACATTCTTGACCGTTCCTTCATTATCAACATGTAGATTCAGCCTGCCGTTGACTCATCAGTCTCCGTCTTTTCTGACTGCTCCTCAAGCCTAATGCAGATGCGGAAACGAACCTGTTGGGTTTATGATCCATGGTGGCCATGTCTCCCTCTTTGATGATCCGATGTTCTTTGGGTAGCTCGGATTTTGCAAAAGTCTATTCCCACCAAATGTGTTAGCTTCGTCCAAGCCGGAGATAAAGAAGTAAGAGACTTGCAGTTTCATCCGTAACATCACCAATTTTTTTTCCGGCGACCTTGCTCAACCACTCGGTTGGCAAGTCTTTGCCGGCAGTGCCCATGGTAACTGGATCAACAAGAGGCATCTTGGAAAGAAAAGGATATGGATTGATTGAAGTCGAGTGAAACGCACTGAATGGGTGGGGGAAATCTAGTGGTTGAGGAAGAGAAAGTGAGCCAGAAAGGTAGTCGTGATGGGGGTTCAGGCATCAACGTTGAACGCGTCGCCATGAAGAGTTCGCGCTCGGCCAAGGATCTCGTATGACGTATGCCGAAAGGAGCCACAGCCAGCACCATGTGCCTCCTTCTAACACATATTAAGGTAAGGCAAGGTAGGTACCGTACCGTAGGTAGGTTGTAAGGTGAGTGACCGTCGCACATTATCCAAGTCGAACCTCCATACTCCGAGTCCTCTCGTGTCTCGACAAACCTTCAGATGGTCACCAACAATGCCAAGGTATAAGCTAGCCTATTGCATTTGGCGTCGCATCGGCTCATCAATTCATGTAATTATCGCTTTGCCAAAGAATATTGCTTTGTGATAAGCCTGAAAACGTCACGAGTGAGCACGGGGCCTCTGTTCCACCATACATTCCTCAAGCTCCTGCCATATGTCATATCAATAGCACGCTTTCAAACTACGACTAACGCTGAAAGCGTGCCATCACTTAATCAGATCGCCTTTGTAGCCCATCGACAATCGCCGCATTCGATGTAATGGTTAAAATCTTTTTCTTTTCTTTTTTAATAAAAGAGCCAAAATAGTCTCCCCTTCATCTTCCTTTTTAAATCTTGAGAAACATAAACCTCAGCTCCCTCTGACAGGAACAGTTTTCAGATCTTGAAACCTGATTGCTGGAAAGCCTTGGTCAGATCGTTGATTCCTTCGCAAGTTGCAGTGGGACGATGGATTCCTCCTCCGAGGATTCCTTGTCTTACAGTTCTGGCCACACTAGTGAGACTACACGCTCTCTCGAACGTACCCATTATGCTTTTATTGATCACGACCCTGAGATCCACGTGATGGATCACAACAGATTTATGAGCAAGCTCGAAGGCTTTGATGCTGACACGGATGACGAGGTTCTCTCCGACTTTGAGGACCTCTGGATGAGATCTGCCCGCGTCCTTAAGCTCGGACAGCAGAATGGGACCGACTTTGGAGTCTGGTTCTCACCATTTGTGCCTCATCGACATTATTTCGATTTGTATGGGGACAGGTTATATGATCTATCAGATACGCCCAATCCGGATAGAACCGGGTTTGAATCAGCAGATTCTTTGCATTGTTCTGAAGCCTCCTATGACCCAATCTCGTCAGGTGAGCATTTGTATCCAGTATATGCCCGGGTCTCTCCTGACATCAGGTTGAGCTCCAGCATCCTCCACGACAAATCACATTCCCCCTTCAATTCCCGAAGACGAATCGAAGCAACTGTATCCCTTCATCCCAGGCTCCATGAAATATCTTGATTCGCCCGGGACGAAATATCGCCTTCTGTTTGCGCAATTCCTCCGTTGCGGTGAACTGGTAAAGAAACCGGCGAATGATGCTGAATGGACCCTCGATACCACGGATTATTGTCATCTAGGCTATGGTGTTAATCTAGTCTTGGATTCGGACAGATTCGGACAGATTCGGTGAATTTTGGATTGTCGCTGAAAGCCAGAACGAACCGGAGCCTGATGCACTTGGCTTCGAACCCGACTACCCTGAGATGCAACTCAATTTCGCCCGCTCGCTCGGCTTTCCATGTGCTTTTGGCTTCGCCCGCATAAACTTCGACAGGAACGATGAAAACTCTGAGGTGCATTTTGATATGGTGGCCTTTAAAAAGTTTTTCGTTGGGTCCGGTTATGCTAAGGGATGCCCCTTGCTCACCACTCCACATTAACTTGGTGCATGTTTTCTGTTTTCCGTATTCTTTAACACAAGCAAACCCTATCTCGTCCTTTGACCAGTCATGAGCAAGTTCGGTTTCTATTTTTGTTTCTTTGTTTCAGCCAGCTTTGTTCCTCCCTTTGTTCTCTAATGTCGACAAGCTTATCAACAGCCTTTAGCCCGAAATAGTTGAAATTAGTTTGTTATACTACAGAAGCAAAGGAAGGCCGTGCTGTTCCTAACATGGCAAACTTTAATGCAAACCGTTTGCAAGATATTGCCTGCATGTTGGGAAAAATAAATAACCATCAGGACATTATGGATATCCTCCAATACAACGACATCCTCTGCTCCACCGTGACGATTCGTCTCCTACCCGAGTCTGCTGTTTTCTCGTCTCGCTATGAACTCGCTGTCATCTCGATATCTCTGGAACGACAAAAGTGGATGGAGCTACTCTACTCTGTGTTTTATTGACATCCCTTCGAACATAAACAAGCACTGTGAAAGTTTATCGGGCGGTAGCGTTCGTGGAAACAAGAGATTGAAAGCCCTCACAAACGAGATCTATGAATGCCTTCGATACTACATGTCAAATATCCACGACGCGAACTTGGCCATTAAAGAAATACCAGATCACACACCAGAAATCGCTCAAGCATTGGACCGTCTTTGGTATCTTTTAATAGTAGTGATCGGTCAACACATCAAGCTTTTCAGGGAATTTGTACAACGGAATCCGATCAAGAACCCTCGATCCTCGAAAGTAAGGAGGAAGACCAAACAGATCGAGAAGATAGCGAACAAGATAGATGCTAAATTGAAACTGAGGCATATTGACGACTCTTCAAGTAAGCAATCCGTGGACAACGCTTGTGGCGTTCAACAAACTTACTCCCACAGATGATGAGCTTTCCAGCCTTCGCACGCGTTGTGAGCATCAATGGGTATGCCGTACCGTCCAAGAGGTCACACTTTTGATCATTCGTTATTCTTTTTCAGTGATTCAGTCAGAGCGACTGTGTGACCGGAAAGAATTGGCCAATGAAGGAGAGCTGGGGCTCCTGAAGGACTTTTTACAACAACTCCGTGATCCACAACGAGTGTGGAAGTCGCGCTGCTTGGAAAGGAATGGAGAACCGATGCCTTCGAAAAAATTGCCTCCGACTGTATCAGAAACAGTCTGTTTTGACGAAACCCAACAGACAATTGGGATTTCGAGGCCGACGTGGAAAGGCTCAAACTCCCGGCAAGTTCCGTGGCTTGGTTTCCTCATCCAGGCAAGAGACATGCGCGTTGGAGAAAAAAATGTGCAGGGCGAATTTAGAGCTGTACATAAGCTTCTGGACGATATCATAAAGAGTCAATTTACGAGTGGATCTAATACCCGTTTGACAGCTGCCGATTGGGACAGCGCCCGTATCATCTTTAGGGAAAAATACAGCGGACCCTTGCGAAAATACGCCAGCCACGTTTGGCAGGCTGTGGATCCTGGATTTAATTTCAAGTCTCAGTGTGGCCGCTGTCGATGTTACTACAATGCCAGGTTGGTAGAACAGAACGACGTCGGGAGCCAGAAGGTTTCCGACTCGGGAGGTGATTTGTACCTCAAGGAGAGCGGGATGGATGAACTTCGAGACCTGGGAAGATGTGCCGAAAGCTGTTTGCATGCCGAATTTCGAGGCATGCGAATCCCTGAGGCTGGAAATGCCGTGACATGACCGGAATACCAGCTTATTCGACCAAGCTGATACCCTGCCCGGGGTCTGGTTCTCTGGAACGACGCTAGAACGCCTCGTGTCGATTGATGATGGTGGGAAAGGAGGCTCGGTTCGGTCATTGATGAAGTCGGATTCGTAGCGCACCCCTCAGTGAGAAGAGACGAAGCTTAACGCAGGCCATAGTCTGACGAAATTTGGAATGATGTAGATAAATTCAATGGCAATGGAGTTAGGAGCCGGTATGTTGACAACGATGTGGACGAGATTTGCAATAAGACTTCTTGTGTACAAAAGAGAGAAGGATGTCAGAAGTGACATGACAAATGGTGCAGTCTTTGCGAAGATAGAATGCTCAGAAACTGATAAATATCGAGGAGAAATGGGTGGAAGCATCATTAGGAATATTCTAGCTTTGAGTTCAGAGATATTAAGATGTTCGCAGTGCGACTATTGATCTGGGCCGCCAGGACTGTTATCCAGCATGGATGGGGACAATTAATGTCGCGAGTAGCGAATAAGATAACAGGACGTACACATATAAGAATCGATTCTGATGAGGTCCCGGGCAGTTAAGGAACACGAGACTATCTATTGCAAGTATGCTTTGGGGCCAAAGCGCTTTTCATGGTTTTTGTTCCCTTATTAAGTATTTGGCAAAATTCGATCCTTTCTACGAGTCATAGCACCTCCCGTTGATGTCTTTCTATTTCGCCAGCTCACGTGGAGGAAGCACTAAGTTCCAATCAATATTGTGCATCCGTGCCTCTCGCTCCGCAATGGTGGGAAACTCAGGGTGTAACTTTTGCCGATCATTCGCTTCCCTTTCATTTTCATTGATTTCATCTTTCTTTGGATGATTGATCTTTTCTTCCTCACGATTCAAGTCGCGGATGCAGTAGTCACCTTCACGTTCCCTTGACTCCTTTTCCTCGTCTAAAAGCTGAGCATCTGATTTGCGCTGTTGGAGGTTCTGCAGCCATGCTTTATCCGTTTCGGGATTGAGTTCCAAAAGGATGGAGCGCACATTGCGTTCACCCTGTGGGGGCCACTCTTTTGCATTGGCTTCAGTGATCAGGCGAACAGGTGCGCGAATGGCTGCTGTTCCTACGAGGACAGCTATTGTCGGTTTGTCGATGTCGAGGAGTTCTTTATCGACATGCTCAATAGGTCCGCCATGTTGAAGTAGAACGATGGCAGATTCTACTGAGTGGACACTAATGGCAACCCATAAAGGCGTTGGTCCGGTGATAAAGCGCCCATGTCCTTTGTGAATGTTGATATTGTGGTTTGCGAGAAGATAGCGAACGATTTCCGATTTGTCGTTCATAGCTGCTAGGTACAGCGGCGTCATTGCTGGAGGTCTCCGCATAGCATCGGGATCCACATGATATTTGTCGATCAGGAGCTTTGCCATACCAACAGAACCATGTTGAGCTGCAATCTCAAGCAGTCGTGGGAAATTGAGGTTCATGCCTTCAGGTAGACTGTTCAAAGACCGGGTAGGAGATTCCTTTGGTCCAAACCCGTGGAGAAACTCAAATTTCTCCGTTTGGTCGAGTATGGCGGCATTATACACACCATTCACGAACTCATTTTCTAGATCTCCTTGTAACTCAAATGGTTTTAGAGCCTCTTTGCCGTCTAGGGGGTGAAGATAACTCAGTATTGTCTTGAGAGTCTCAAGATCACCAGTCACGACAGCGTGCGGGAGCGCGTCCTTGATAACTTGCCTTTCCTCATCATTAAGCTGTTCTATCTTTGAGATGCCACCTCTATCTTCAGTCGGATAAGCACCGCGCTCTAATAAAAGGTTGAACAACTCGAAATTTCTGCTTGCTGCTGCGCCTTTCAAAGCCAATGGAGTGACCCAGATGCCATCCTCCTCTCCGTCTCTATTCTTTCGCTTTTCAGTGGAACCATAGAGAGAATGTTCCAGCAGCAGTTTTACAACAGCCAGGTGGCCTTTCCATGCCGCAAGCTCGAGAACACTCGCGTTAGCCCATTCTTTTGTTACATATTTGCGGGTGAGCTCCCTTTCTGGATTTCTTCGTACCCTTGGGTCTGCGCCTTTTCCCAGGAGGTAACAAACAATATCTGCAGCTCCAGCAGAGGCTGCAGTGAGTAATGGGGTCTCCCCCACTTCGTTCTTCGCTTCCACAGTCACGCCGGCTTCCTCAACCAGAATCTTGACACAGGCGAGTTGACCACTGACTGCAGCAGCAAAATTAGGCACACAACTTTGGTCATCATCAGTGTTCGGCTCTGGGTGTGCTTTTGTGCCCATCTTAATCAGGGTACGAAGAATGTCTTCTGCACCCTTTAATGCTGCAGTGAACATCATTTGTCGATAGTGTGCATCTTCAGTGTGGTCATCGATGTACTCTTCCTTTTTAAGTTGTCTGTGCTCTTCTAGAATTGCTTCGAATTTCTCTGCTCGGACAGCGGGTTCGGAAATTTTCCAGAAATTGACCTGGTCAAAAGGATCACGGCCATAAGAGTCATAATAAAATGGATGCTGCAAAAATCTGGCATCAGGGTTAATTTTACGCCAGACAAGGCCGCGTGGTGGATCTGGTATTCTTGTTGGGGTTGGTTCAATGTGTTTGACCATTTTGAATGACACAATTGGGATAGAAGGAAATGCTAGGCAAACAAGCTCAACAAAAGATGTTGGTGGTTGTGGTTAAGTATGTGAGAAACGGCAAGATGGACTAAGTAGAAATTGGAATGTCATAGATGAAGCTTGAGATGACTCTATTGCCTGGTGAAAGTAGGCATTGCCTGCAAGAAAAGTGGCTTGATTGGAATCCGTCCATCTGTTGCGGCACAGCTCCATGACGGTGCCATGCACTTTATTAGTAGTCTTCTCAAGTCTGGTCTGATGAAGCACCAGTCACTGCGCTGCTTTTACACGTGCATTGCTCTCCGATGTCAGAGAGAGTTTCAGTTGGAAAACGCAATGTCAGAACACAGGAAGATTGGCACTTCATGGACAAGATCACGTGATTTCGAAAGAAGTTCTCCCATTCGCCGTCATCCCCGTCCGCTTCACAAACACATCATCCACCTAGCCATAAATGGTAAACTCAATATCTCAACCACCTTTCGTTCCTGATTTCCAAACCAATTCCTACTTTCATGTAAATCCCCGTTCTTCGGATGCCCAGTGTGTCTGGTGCCGTCCTCGAGGACAGGGAAGAGGCTATTTCGAGCGTTACCGAAAAGCTTGACACTTTATTAAACGGCATGGACGACTTCAACAGTGATACGGACTCGGACTACACGAGTTACTGGAGAGATTGGGTGAGTGGCATGATTGCTCTCATTGATTCGTCACAGTCCGCTACTGGGGCTGAATAATCCGCTCTGGTACTTTGACATGGTGTGTGATGTGAAGCGTTGAGTGAGGCCTGTGTGATGACGATACATGGTATTGTGGTTATCGCAATTTGGCGCTGGATCTCTCAACAATCCAGTCTTTGACTTTTTATCGGAACGTGGTTGCGGGTGACTCGGTTTAGCCTGTAAGGCATCAGGTACATGGCGCGTTCTTCTGTAAAGAGATCTTGACCAGAAATGGCCCGACAAGGCCAGCCTCTTCGTGGGCCTGTGTCCCTCAGACTGTCAGAAAACGAACGGCTTATCTCCAATGATGATTTTAAGGTTTATGACGAGAACATGGAGCTGTTGTCAGTGGTAAGACACTTCAGCGCATACCAGACCACTCATGTGGTTCCGCTGCAATGTATGGCTTTCGCTCCACTTGAATTCATGGACCGGATTGAGGTTTGAAGGAATATAAAATGTGTCCTACTCGGATCTTCCCAAAAGCGTACGTCAGTCCTGAGAATCTCTGGACTGTATCATTTTGCGAATCTAAAGCTCACTGCATATAGGCGACATCATCTGAAACTCCAGAAACGGAGATTTGGCATCGACAGCAAAACCTCAAAATCGCACCTGCGCCCAGTGGTACTCGTCCGATGGCAACCTGGAAATCTTATGGCCGGAGAGTGCGACCACCGTTTCTTGCATCGCTTTTTTGGTTCTTGCTCAACCACACTAACTGCACTCCTTTCAAGTCAAGTTCAAAACCTCACAATGAACGCATCCTTAAATTCTGGGAGACTGATCCAAACGAATGATGACTACGTATTCAAAGTGAATGCCTACCGGATTCTATCAAGTTCCTCAGCTGCGCGCTTTTTTGACAAATCTAGCTTGTGTTTACGCATAGAACTGCTCGATCCATTGCTTTGCTAACGCTGTATATATCATAGTTCATTTCCTCAAAGGGCAACGAGTACTTTTGCGAAATTGACGAAGACTACCTAACCGATCGATTCAACCTTACAGGCCTCAACGCAGAAGTCGAGCACTACAATCACGCACTTGACCTTGTCACAGATGTTTTTGACGTAGAATGCGACGATGATATGCGTGCGCAAATCGAAAAGTCTGCTCGGCATCTGTATGGTCTAGTACATGCACGATACATTGTGACTACTCGCGGTCTAGCCAAAATGGTACTTGTTTCCTACCCTCCTATGTCTACATTACTATTCTGACTTGTTCTACTAGATGGAAAAGTATAAAAAGTACGATTTCGGTAAATGTCCTCGGGTCCTTTGCAACCAGCAGCCCCTCCTTCCCATGGGCCAACACGACAGTGCTGGTGCCTCTACCGTCAAACTCTATTGTGCCAAATGCGAAGATATCTACAATCCAAAATCCTCCCGCCACGCATGTATCGATGGTGCTTATTTCGGCACTAGCTTCCACAACATCATGTTCCAGGTCTACCCTGCTATGCTTCCCCCCAAAAGCAGTCGCCGTTACGAGCCACGAGTGTTTGGATTCAAGGTGCATGCGCACGCAGCGTTGGCCAGATGGCAAGAAGATGAGCGGGTGAGGATGTGTCGGCGTTTGAAAGACGTTGGGACAGAGACTGGTTTCGAGGAGGAAGAGGAGGAAGAAGAGGACATGGAGGAAGATGAGGCAGGCCTGGGAGAGGAAGAGGGGATCGACGATATGTTTGAAGGGCGGCTGGTTCAAGTATAATGCATGGACACTGTATCAATGTGGCGTTGACGAGATGGACGGTTTATGCGTGCAAGGGAATTGCAGGCTTGTAGTCTCAGCTCGGTAAGAACAGTTTGCTCGATCATGAGCTCGACCTTCTCGTAGGTCTGTCATGGGTATCATGACTTTACTTTTCTTTTCTGTCAATGTGTCGCTTTACGAAAGCAAGCAGATAGACGACTAATGAACTTCTCTCCCTACGCCTCTTCTCAAACACCCTTCTTCCTCAATCCACGCTCAACTTCCACAACCCATCTCCCAGATAATGGCCCCCTTCCACTGCCACCCCCTTCTTCACCTTTCGCATCTCCTCCGTCCCACACTTGAGTACCCCAACCATGCACGCATGCTCCTTGCCCTCTGCCTCCACAACCACCACCTCGCCCTCACCCAAATCCTTCTCTCCCCACCTCCCTTCCTCATCCCCTTCCCCTCCTTCAGCTTCCCCAGGCAACCGACCGCCGCGACTTGTGAGCCCGGGCACCATGAGCGTTGCGCCTGAGAGCACGAAGCGGATGGCGCCTCGATCGACGCGTAAACGGTGGAAGGCGTGCGGGTACTTGTGGATAAGGGTCAGATGGGGGAGGAGAGGGTCGTCCATGTGTTGGAAGAAGAGGGGTGTGGATGGAAGGGTATAGAGCGTGACGCGGTCAGGTCTGGTAAATTTCAATAAGAGTCGATTATTTGAGGGTCGGACAAGGGAGAGGATAGAGGAGGTCTGAATTGAGAGAGAGGGAGAAGAGCGTACAGCTTGACTTGGTCGATCTGGGATTTTTTGGGCATAATTTCTTCAATGTGAGGCTCGAGTCTAGGATATGTTTCAAGGACCTTGGCTCGTATGCCACGCTGAACGGAGGATTTGACTTTTGTCTTGGCACCGGGCTGAATGCTATTATGGTTGCTGGTTTAGTGATTGGGGATTAGTTACAGGGCAAAGTCACGTACTCTTTCTTGAACATGTTGTAAGCGTGTGGTTCAGTCCCTGGCACGAGCAGCAAATCAAGAATTGGCGAAGATTTGCGCCTGTAACCTAAGGTATAGGCAATTCAAAAATGACTTCTTCTCTCATCGCTGCCCCTCGATGTGAGGCGGGGAATCTAAATGTGGCGTAACCACTCCTTATCACCAGCCACAGCTAATAACAACGTGCCTCGAAATTCTCTCATAATCATTGTATCCCCTCCGTGAACCGACATATCTCCACTGACAGGGCGCATCTAGCGCTCTCGCATACACATCATGGTAAGTTCTCTATCTGCCAGTTCTGACAGCCAATGCCCCCAGTGTTGTCAATCACCGGCCTTGCACTAACACATCCTCTTAAGCCTCCCAACGATTCCCAAAAGCGACTCGCCCTCGCAATCCACGATTTCCTCTCCACCTCACTCAAAGATGGCACCCTCTCCCCTGAAGACAGCGAATCCATTGAAATCGCCCAATCCTGCATCACCGAATCATTCAAAGTCGACCCGACCGACTCCTCTGCCATGAGCGAAGCCCTCGGCGGCCAAAACCTCCTCAGCATCTACGGCGTCTACGAAAAGCTGAAAGGCACAGGCTCCTCCTCCTCCACCTCCACCACCGGCAGCGGCAGTAGCGCATCCCAACCAACCTCCTCCTCCACCGCCAACACCTCGACGCCGAACGCCGAAGCCGAAGCCCTCAAATCCCAAGGAAACGCACTAATGCAGCAAAAGAACCCGCACGCCGCCATCCCGCTGTACACGCAAGCGCTGACCCTCTCACCGCTCAACCCCATCTACCTCTCGAACCGCGCGGCGGCCTACTCCGCCACGGCCCAGCACGAGCTCGCGGCCTCGGACGCCGAGATGGCCGTCGCCGCGGACCCCAAGTACACCAAGGCCTGGTCGCGGCTCGGGCTGGCGCGCTTTGCCATGGGCGACGCGCGCGGCAGCATGGACGCCTACAAGCGCGGCATCGAGGAGGAGGGCAAGGGCGGCAGCGAGGCGATGCGGAAAGGGTATGAGACGGCGAAGAGGCGGGTGAAGGAGGAAGGGGGCAGTGTGGATGAGGAGGAGGAGGACGGGGTGGGGACGACGGAGAGGGGAGCCGGAGGGGCGGCTGGGGGAATGCCGGATTTGGGGAGCTTGTTGGGAGGGATGGGGGGTGGGGGAGGAGGAGGGATGCCGAATTTTTCGGAGATGATGAATAATCCGATGATGCGGCAGATGGCGCAGAATGTGATGCAGAATCCGGAGATGATGAGTAATATTATGAATAATCCAAGGCTGAGGGAGTTGGCGGGGAGGTTTGGGGGAGGTGGTGGGGGAGGAGGAGGAGGAGCAGAAGGAGAGGGTGCAGGTGGGCAAGGCGGTGGAGGTATGCCGGATTTGAGCAGTTTGATGAATGATCCTAATATTGCGGAGATGTAAGTCTGATTTGAAGCACATTCCGGAGACTTGTTGGCTAATGTATAAGCAGGGCTAGGAACTTAATGGGCGGAATGGGTGGTGGAGGAAGAGGTTCCAGTGGGTAATGATATTTATAGATGGAAGGGTTGGTTCTGGTGTCATCTCTGTTTTTGGTTGGAGCAGTGATAGGACCGTGATTCCCTAGACTTTGTGTGCTCAATATTTGGAGCCTTCTGTTAGAGTCCTAAGTTCATCAATGATTACAAAAAATCGATCTTTTCACTCCATATGGCTGCTATGAAAGCCATTTTCATCTATCTGGATGCCAGTTTTGTGCAAGACTGCACCGTCCGTCTTCGGGTCCGCAAACCTTCTTTTTCAAACCCTCGCTACGAAGCCAGTATCCGATGCCTCTATTAAGGTCCCCTCCAGCGGAGGAAATTATGTTCATAGACAGATGGAAATCCGTGACAGCGAGGGGACGACGGTTAGAGGGCGGCCGGCCCGTTTTTTTCTAGGATGCATATAACACGGCGCCTTTGAGCCGTGCAACTACAACATCCGACACGAAGCAGCCTCTTTCCATCGGACAAACAGGATGTATAGGATGGACACAGCTCTTCACGAAAAGAATTGTTAGATTATAGTATGACTTGCTGACAACCTCCTGAGATGACGTCGAGTCACCGCTGCGTAGCGTGCGTTCCTGCGCGTAGGTGGAAAGGTGCAGATACATCTGGCTTGAGGAACGATCAACACGCTAAACGGTTTAGTCCGACTTGTGATACGTACTGCCTAACAGGCACCGGCGACTATCGTACGATAAGGGTCTTGTACGATCGGCAAATGCTGAACTGAGACTGAAAGCTGTAGGTAAGTGCAAGAGATAGAGTAAATTGTTCAACACATAGCCGCTGGCATTGCATCCAATGGATGGTTTGACATTCATTAATGCTTGTATCGTATTCGGAAACGCTCAAAGTTGTGGATGCTGTGTATTCAGTGCACGCCGCTGGTTCTTCACGCAAGCCTTATTGAGATCTGCAGATTGCATCTCTCATTTAGTGTCAAAGATTAAGCAAGAGGACTTGATTCGATGTTTTTCGATTGTTTCAGCCTTGTTCACAATTCCCAGTATCCCATCTTCGTCGATCTTTTCTCGTACATGTCCTTTCTGGCTCGGGCTGCATTTCTGCTTGCGGCTAACCCAATGTAGTCGCAGGAGCTGAAAAGCCAATTCTGAGAACATACTATCATATTCCGTTTGCGTTGTCATGCTAGTAAGAAAATGCCTATCTAGTCAGCCCTCATGCTTGTTATTTCTTCACCGACTTGGCATTCCGGGTGATGGCCTTCTATTAATCTCAAACACGCCGAGATCTTCAAGCCACCTGCAACAGTATCATGGCGATCCCCATGATAAACAGTGTCTCAGTCGCCAGTCCTCAAGGCTATAAGGCCATAAGGCTATGAGACTACAGGTAGGTACAGCAAGCACGCAACAGCGATCATGATGTAAGAGCTTCGGGAACGACACATTTAAGGTTCCCAAGGTATTGTTGCTGAAATATCATAGTCTCTTAATTCGTTTCTGGCCTCGTCATAGCTGTTTCAAGCCGCACGCAATCATCTCTTTCACTCTCTTCCATTGAGGGAAACCTTGACAGACAGCGCAGTCAAACCCACCGCTCTCCACAAAACGACCTGCAATGGAATTGTTCCAGCGCCAATCGATTCAGTATCAAGAGACTCATTTGATGCAGAATCACACGAAAAGTCTGGGTGGGTTCTACATTATTCTGATTATTGTCGCAACGATTTCTATTGTCTTGCGTCTTGTCTGGCGCAGTATCACACATTTAGGGCTAGCTAGAGATGACTGGGCCTTCGTGAGTGGTTCAGTAAGTCTGTCAGCCTTGCAGCGCTTGCGTAATTTACTGAACGACATGTTATAGACCTTGGCAATTGGCTCCTTCATTGTCTCACTCATCTATGGTTGGTGTCTCCCATTGCCGGAGATGCCATTATAAGCAGATGTTCTAATTATATATAGCCTTCGATGCGGGACTTGGAGAACACTGGGTAGCACTGACCTCAGAACAGAAGAGTCTGTTTCGAAAGGTGAGCAGTGGCAAGCCTGTCAGGGTAGGAATGCTAAAACACTGAACTAGCTCAATTACGCGTTTAATATCTTGAATCTCTCCTGTTATCCAATCATCAAGATCTCAATATTGTTATTCTATCTTCGCTTACTTATGGCATCAGCACGCTTCCGCCAGTTGTGTTGGGCTGGCATTATCTTCCTCTCTTGCATGTGCATTGCCAATACACTCGTCGGCATCTTTGCTTGCCGACCAGTTGAAGGCTTCTACGTCTTGACTGTCCAAGCAACATGTATCGACGATGTCAAGTTCTACTGGGTAACGGCGATCCTAAATGTCGCCACTGATGTGTATATTCTAGTTTTACCAATGCCAATTGTGTGGCGTTCACGTTTAAGCTTTAAAAGAAAATCAGCCGTATCAGCCATCTTTATGCTGGGTGGCTTGTATGTTTGTTTGAGATTTCCGAACGTACCTTCAACTGATGCTTTCGCCTATAGGACATTTATCGTCAGTATTATCCGGATCATCAGCTACCTATCATACACCAACGATGATCCATCCTACTCTTTCTTGGCTTCGGCTTATTCTACCCCGGCTGAGGTCTGCCTCGGTGTCATGGTCGCCTCTGCACCTACGTGGCGCTCAGTGTGGATCTATACTGCGCACATGACCCGATTAATCTTCAGCAGAGTCTGGGACAGGCACGGCGGCTTCAATCTTAGCACTGCGCATATGGAGGCCCGCAGCATTGCCTTGGAAGATGACATGAACATTGATACTGAATTTAGAGCGGAGCTTCAGGAAGCCTTGAGAAAGAGCCGTATTACTAAAACTGAGGGGGGAGAACTTGTCGGTAGGGAGCAGTTGCAAAATGCGCCGTCTGGCCGAGCACCCACTGAGGCTTTAGGATGTCAACGTGAGTTGTCTCCTGAACCAATGCAAACGGTGTGACACAAAGTGTAGCATGATGGCGTTAGGAAGTGCAAAAAAGAGTCTTGTAGGCGGTAAGAAATGGAATTAGTTGCACAAACGCTGTGGGTCGCCTCGATCGAGCGATTATTGGTCTCTTAAAGCTTCCCTTAAAAAGTAAGACCATTTGTATAACATGTATATGGTTTGACCCTATTTGTTGCAATTGAACAAGACTGATTTTTGCGCAACCAACTCCCTTCTTCATTGCGTAAAGGTTATGTATGTTATACATGGATTTATCGATGTGAGCTCGCATATATCTAATGTGTAGGATAAACTAATCGGTCCGCAACCGAACTTGAGTTTCAATTCTCCACCATGACATCACTCTTTTAAAAACATATCGACTTCTGAAGATAGTGATCAAAACTTGGCCATCATTTCAGTCTGGGCAGTTAATTCTGGAACCATGCTCATCGTGCACCATCTTCAGCGATCTCAATCCGAGCGCATAGTTTGGCTCTGTGAGGAACTGGGAATTCCATATGAACTCAAAACATATCCAAGGGACCCTCAAACAATCATGTGTCCGCTCGAATTGCAAGCCTTGTGAGCTCACCGCGTATGCTGTTATGCAGTTCCCTCAGTTAATTGATGCAAGGCATCCGACGAAGGCAGCACCAGTAATCCAAGACGGCAAAATAACTCTGGGCGAAACAGGTGCGATCCTTGAGTACGTTTTGACCAAATATGGCAATGGAAAATTATCTGTCCCCCCCAACGCCGATAACTACACGGACTAGGAGTGCCGGCCATGTTCTGCACGGTCCACCAATTTGCACACTTTGTTACTATTATTTAAATTTAGATATCTTTACCCTTACTTATTATTTTGCTTTCAAATTTCGATATATAATAAAAAATACTAAAGAATTCTAGATGAGTTAATAAAATTTTTAAAATTTATTAGTTTTTATTAAATTATTTGAGATTATTTAAAAAATAATGGTTTTTAAATAATTTAATATATTTAATTCAATTTTTATATATTTATAAAAAAAATTTATAATTCAATATCTATTTTATATAATAAAAGTATTTCTAATATCAAATTTAAATATTTTTTGGAATTTATTTATTAAATAATAAATTATATTAAATAATATAACGTATCTGCATAGCGAGCGGAACAACATAACGAGCGGAACACCGTTCCATATTCGTACGAACTTTTTTTTTATCAACACAATAATATTATATTACAATTGTGAAAACTAATCGCTATTCTTTTTTTTAGAAATTAAAGAATTTATCTGACATATTCGCGTATAATATCCAGATTATTTGCAATTATTACAATATTATATACGCGGATTCTTGCCATTTATACGACCATCCTTTTCATATACATCACTTTTTCTAATTTCAATAACATCTTTTTATGATTATAATACATTTATTTCTGAAATATTAAATGATCCGCCAGTGTATAATCAAATTTTTTTGATTTTCCGACGTTTATTTAATATTTTATTTATCATATAAAAATTTTTATTCTCCATTTTTAATAATATCAATTCATATATTAATTTTGAAATATCTTTCATTTATATATCAATTAAATTATATAATTGGATTGGAAAATTATTTTAATATTTTACGATTCTAGATTTCAGATTTATAAAATTTCATATTATATTCTTTATAATTTTAAATATATTTGGATTTATAAATATGATATTTATTGAATAAGAATTTGATGATATAAATATTTTAGATTTAAAATTCAGATAATTAATCATTTATTCTAAATCGTATGAAATAAGGCCAATTATTCGAAATTCTATTTATACGTTTCTTTCGTCTATTAAAATAAAAAACGCTTTTTTAAAGACGGAAAAGAAATCGTCTTTCGTAATATATATAAATTGAGATCGTATTAAATATTCAATTTTTTTATCATATAAAATTTTTAAAAAATCAAAATATTTTACATCAAAAAATTAAAAAATATACGATGAATATGAAAATATATAAAAAATAATAATATCCATTTTTTGATAATAATTATTAAATTCAAAAAAATGATGATTATTATATTTATTAAAAATTAAAAATCAATATTTATTGATTATACGAAATTTTATAAATTTTTTAAAATATTATAATCAATTTAAATTAATTTCATTTATTATTTAATCATTTATATTTGAATGGATTCGTCAGATAATGAAAAATTCGCTATTTATATATCAAAAAAGAAAATGATATTTGCCTTTTATAATGACGTATAAAAATAATATCTAATTATTTATATAAATATTCTGAATTATTGAAATCCATTCTCGATTATCAGATTATTTTATATAAAATCTTCTTTTACGATTTAAAATAATAATAATCTTTATATACGATAATATTTTCATTAAAAAATCAATTTTATCAAAATTATAAATATCGATATTGATAATTCCATATTTATTAATTATATTATATATGAGATTAAATCAATTTTATATAATTATAAAATCTTTAATTAATATTTTTTGATAATTAATCTTTTATCGGAATTATATTTTAAATAATAATTATTATTATATGAAATTTATAATTCATTAAAATCCGATATATAATATATTTCGAATTTCGTATAAATAATCAGTCATATTTTATAGGGTCTACCACGGTGTTTCGGCGCAGCCCATCCCTCGGCGCACGCTGTACATGCGATCCGCATACGATTAATATATAATTCGCATACATTCAATCATGACAATTCAAAATTCTTCAAAAAATATAAATTTTGAAAAATAAATTATTTTTATTACATTTTTTGAAAATTCATTTTTATCAATTCATGAAATTATATATGAATTTAAAATATTTATAATAATCATAAAATATAAATTAAATGATAATAAATCGTATATTATAATTATAAAATTATAATAATTTTTAATAAATACTGAAGAATCAATTTTAATTTATTAAATTAAATGATTTATTATTTCAGAAATTTCTATTATATATTTATTATTATATGAATTTATTAAATTTTTATAAAAAAAGTACATTCATTATACATTTCATTTGCATCCTGTATTTATCTATTTTAAACCAATTGATATCAATTAAATTAATCATTTTATCAAACGATATTCTGAAATTCGTAATATATATATTATTCAATTAAAATTTATTCATATAAATAGAATAATTATAAAAATAATAGAAAAAATATGAATATAATATCTCAGATATTTATAATATAAATAAATCAGATTTTGATATTAAAGAAAAATAATCATTTAAAATATTAATTCATTTTAATATAAAAAAAAGATAAAAAATTATAATTAATAAATAAAAATGAATTATAATAATTAAATATATTAATATAATAGACGAAATATTTATATTTTTTCTGATTTTTAAAAATATATAATTAAATTTATATTAATTTAATATAAATATATTATCAGAATATCATTTTATAATTAATAAAAATGATTAGATATTAAATGAATTGATATTATATTGATTGATTGAAATTTCCGATTTTTTAATACATAAATGATATATGAATTATAAATATTTTTTTATTATAAATGATTATAATAATCATATTCGGATCAAATTTATTAAATATTATATAAAAAATAAAATTAATTTTATAATTATATTATCATATTATTTATATATATTTTAATCGTTTAATATGAATATATTTTTTATATTTAAATGATTTTATATAAATAAAATAATTATATTCTATAAATTCAATATATAATATATATTTAAAATAAAATGAATTAAAATATTCATTCAAATACGTAATATAATTATGATAAAAAAAAATATTTATATTAATTTCTGAAATATAGATATAATATTTTTAAATTGTAAATGAATTTTAAATAAATTATTATAAATATAATCAGAATTATATAAAAAAATTTTTATATCATTTAAAATAGATATTTTAAATTTTTTATTATTAAAGAATTCTTTTTTAAAAATTATTAAATTTAATAAATCAAATAAAAAATTTACAAAAATTTTGAATAAAAATAATATAATTAATATATTTATAAAATATTATATTAAATATATAATAATTTTATATAAAAAATAAAATATTATAATCATTATTATGGCCAAATAATTGATAAATATATCAAAATTTTTTAATAAACGAAAATATAATAGAGTCACGTCCCCAGATCTGGTGAGTCCCCAGATCTGGTGAGCTTTTCTCAGTTCTTCGTCTGCGATCGCGTTGCGTATCGCTTATGAGGAATTTCCTCCTCATCTGAATTATTAGATACATTTTCTGAACTTTCAGCTTCCTCCTTATTATCTATTTCAATCACTGGAGCCTTTCATGGACGACCATACCGTCCTTTTATTTTGGATTTCGTTTCTATTTCGCGAATTATTCATAACACATTCTTAATAGAATATAATGAAATATCCTTTAATTGGATTCTTTTTCTTTTAAAATTCCTCTTTCGTTTTTCAAAAAATGTTTGTATTTCTTTTAATTGATTTGTTATAATAGAAATAATTACATTTTGATTTTCATAAAAACGAATCATTTAATTAATATAACATTTTATCAATAATTTAAATATTGATTATTTATATAATTTTTTATTGAATTATTTATTTAATCGTCTCAATTTAATAGATTCTGAAAAAGAATTATCAAATAATAAAAGATCCAATTAATTGGATTGAATGATATATATAATTAAATAACGATCAAAATGATTTTATAAAAAAAATTTTTAAAAATTCGTATAAATATCATAAATAATAAATCAATTTTTTATTATTCAATAAAAATATTATTTTTAATTATTATTTTTTTATATATATGAAATAATAATTTGATCCATTCCGATTATAAAATTCATTATAAATTGAATCGAAAAATTATATATATTTTATTAGAATAAAAATATTTGAAAACCGAAAATATAAAAATATCAAATGATTATAATTTATACGAATAATAAAAAGATATAATAAATAAATTGATTTTATTCTTTATATAATAAATAATAAAATCGGTTTATATATGATTTTCATGATTATTAATGATAAATAAATATCAGCGATTTATAATCTTTTCGCGTATTAAAAATTCAAAAATTTTAATTAATTATTATAATTTTAAATCATTTGATATTCAATTATTTTGATTAATTACGAAATGCCATTTCTGAAATATCTATTCATTGATCTAATATATATTTATATTCTCATCTTTGAATATCAAAAAAGAAGATAACATTTTATTTATAATATTAATATATTCAATATCTATTATTTATTCTTATTTATTATTTATAATTTTGTTTTATTATACGTTATTTAAATATATTAATATTTTTATTATTTATTTTTCGTTGATATCAAATTCTGATTCATTCATATTCTATATATTAGAAAGATCATATTTTCGATTTATAAATTATATTTTAATCATATTAAATCAATATTTTATATATTCATAAATTATTCTTTTATATCGCGTATATTCTAATTATCGGATAAATATCGTTTTTATATCAGAATATCATTTTTGAAAATGATAAAATCATTTATGATTAATAGAATTGAATTGAATAATTATAAAT
>JAGEMR010000215.1:0-32904 GCA_021030915.1 Astrothelium macrocarpum
TACTTCGGTGTATCGTGATATCGTAGATACAATCTAATCGTCGATATAATGTGTCAAATGTCAGCAACTGACCGAGCACAAGTAAAGAGAGAAGAAGTCCATCAATGTTTAGACTGACACAATAGGGTCGTATTGCAGCCTTGAGCCTTGAGCGCTATGGGTGAGAACGACGCCACTTTCTGCCTTGCACTGCATATCTGGCCATGGAGGACCAATCACAAGTAAGCATCATGTTAGCACAGTTCGCAATCAAGAAATATTTGTATGGATCACACTCAGCTACTAGCAGCTGCCCAGACCCCTGCTCACAGACGGCAGCTCAGGGCGGTTAGAAGAATTTAAAAATAAAGAGCGGCTAATTATAGACGCGTCCTTAAATTGGTCCCTTGTCAGGGTCTAGCTTGGTCCCCTCTGTCAGACCTCTGATATGGTCCATAGACAATCACACACTTTTTTTCCACATTTGCGATGGACCAAGCAACAGCAGCGTTGCAAAGTTGCACTGACCCAAGAAGAATGAATATTACGGCAATCGCAAAAGACCATGGCATTCCAATGACCATGGCATTCCAATGACCACGGTATGGCACCGAAACCGTGGGCGTATGACTGTCAAAGAGCGTGCATCAAAGACAATCTGATCAAATAGGATACCCACCTGCTCACTGAGATGAACACACAGCGCATACAGAGACACGTGCAGAAGCTCGCAAATGCTGCTCAAACATGCTTTGTCGAACGCACCCTCCTTCGTGATCAAAATCGGTTCAGAGCGTGTTAATAAGGTGAAGTCGTTGAGGCCAGCAGTGGCTACAATTGTAAACCACACCCCGTAGATTCTTCTCCGTTTCGCGTTGCCTGCAGAGATCTCCCTCGACCAGGCCGATCATGTCCGGCGGAAGGGCTGTATGCTGTGATCCTAACCAGACCTTACAGTCCAGCTTTCTTCCACTAACCAAGCTTATGCCCACCCTTCTTAAAAAGTATTTATATTGCGCAATGTTTCCTCCTTCGTAGATTATTCCGTTGTTGTGCATTGAGTGATAGTCCAGCTACATAAGGGTCGTGAGGCCTAGAGTAAAGCTTCTCCAGGTTCCCAAATGCCTACAAAATGTTAGTGATATATACAGTATAACCACCTATGACTTAGAAGTTCCCGTCTATCTGACGATCTCAGAGCGTGTGCAAGCACAGAGGTGTCCTGTACCTTTACCAAGTGACATTACATCCATTGGCTAGTGAGACCAGCTTCAGGCCTGATTGAAAGCCAAATAGTACCGTGTCGGATGATTTTTCTCTGCTTTCGCTTCTCACCTACTTGAACTCCCTCACCTACTTGAACTCCCTCATCTACTTGAACTCCCTCACCTACTTGAACCTCCTCAGCCGTTCGAATTATCTACTAATCTACTGGACTCTTTAATCTCTCCACTTTTCTTCTGCCAATACCAAGTTTCTCATTCAGAGCTTACGGCCAAGTCTCTCACTTCTTACGCATCTACGTCCAAACTGAATTTGAGTTCGTCCCAACAGTATGGACCAGGTACAATCGGTAAACACAATCCTCATCTGCCAATCATGCAACAGAAATATCGTAATAAGTGGGAAGAGTCAGTGGATCGATGCAGGCGAATTGCCCCCAGGAGCAAAGAATCTAAACTATGTCACATTTGTCAACTGTCATAGATGCTCATGCGCCAGAGCGAGAAGTACTCCGAGTGGGTGTTTAGATCAGAACCCCCAAGGGACCAAGACTTTGATCGAAAGAACGTATGCAATGGTAAATAATGTGTTCGGTCCACCTACAATTATTCACTCGGAAGCAAATCTTGAAAAAGTCAGTAGCGCGGAGAAAATCGACATACGCACACCACAACAGATAATGAAAAGAGAACAACCAAAGTATACCAGCGTGAAGACGATCGAGATGGATGATCCCATCACAAATACCATCAAGTTTCCAGTTATGAACGTGGGCACTATTATGTCTCGAATGATTGGCTCGTATCAGGTTTTCAGCTTACACTTGGATAAGATTGCAAAGGCAGAGCCGGATTTTATATCCAATGGGGAGCCGATGGAGCAGCTTGACAAGATTCTGCCTTTATCATTCGATGTGGATACTATCCTCTGTTGCAGCGGCTGCTGGCGAAACATCATCTTCACTGGCCCTTTCTCTATCTTCAGGTTGGGAAATCATATCTTCCGTGGTCAGGCGATGAGTTTGATAGTGTTTACATGTTGTAAGGAATGCTGGGACAAGCATGCACTCACAGATCAAGCTGTCTTCGAAAAGGCGGTTAATGATGCGTGCCAACAGCCGGATGTTGTGGAAAGAAACAGAAATCATTTCAGCGGCATTGTGAACAGATACAGCATTAAAGGGTTTGGTGGTATCACTGTTGCCCCGAGAGAGATTGTTGTCAATAGGATGAAGTTTCATACGACAATGTGGAGCTTGGTAGACGGCAAAAAATCACGTCCGGTTTCGGACTTTGTCTAGCAACATCCAGACCAACCGTCGCACTTATCCCAATTGTGTCTATAACTCCCGAAGAAGATGATTTCAAAGTCTAAATGTTAGAAAGGAGAGAGTATCTATGCATTTGGCTGCTTCCTGATACCAAGTGATGGCCATAATAGCCACATCACACTTCAACTCTTACAAAACATAGTGCAATTGTGAGGGATACAAAGTCGGCAGACGGAGTAAGATGGCACTACTCCATGTGGCAGGTCAAGATGATGAGATGCACAGCGTTCAGGTATGATCCAGTAGGAGCATGGCATAGCCCAGCTGGGTAGTTTCAGAATCAATGGCGGCTGCGAATGTCGCATCACGAGCGTCGGCATGCAATATAGCCTAGGCTTTCAATAAGGTATTATTATGGAATTGTAACATGACAAGAGAGAAAAAGAGGTTTGATGGTTCTCTTTCAGCTAGGTGGGTTATGGAACAAGATATCTGCCTCAATTCTGATCCTGTATTACATATAACGTCATCTCTCGAAGATAGAATAAAAAGGACCAGAATCCCAAACTTTCCTTGTTTAGACCATGGCTTTCTGTAAAAGCTCTTCTTCTAATCGCTGCTGCCTTGAGCCTCGCTCCATCCCTTCATGCCAAGTAAGGATGCCCAATCCTACTTAATGCACTGTTGTCTTTATTTCCAAAAACTCCTATATCACGACGATTTAGCTGTGGCAGCGAAAGTAGATGATCCTCAGAAACGTACAGCCGAAGATTCGTACAAAAGGACAGGGTTAATATTGCAGAGAAGTGAACATAACGTAGATGGGATATCAACTCCAGAGACTATTTGCATTGGTTGGACCTTCGCATCCTCAACTGGCGTCTTGTCCTTTGCCACATCCACACAGTGACGGTCTCCGGAACCAGAACGAGAATCGAAGTTGTCTTTGGAGGAGCACGTCTTTGGCCTCTTACAGTAATCGCTTGTGATGCTGGTGGCTTCAATAGTCAGCTCGCCAGGATCGTCGTATTTATACTTCCGCTTAAGTTCGGACATATCCGAGGGATGTGCAGGAAGTGCCCCAATCGCACTGTCGCCGTGAAATGCTCTGATGTGCTCAATCCAAGCATCGATTCCGCCATGTACTAAGGCAGGCTCATTCCTCGTCTGTCCCTTCTCCTTCTCGCCGTCGTCGCCGTCACCGCCGGTACGACCTCGACCGCATTCGGGGCACTGAAACGGCTTATCGAACAGCTTTTCCTTCTTGACATGAGTTTCTCGGCAGTGCCGTGTGAGCCCGTGTGAGCCCGTTGCGCTTGTTGAATGTCTTGCCGCAGAGGATACACCAGATCCCATCGTGACCACTAGCAGGAAGGTCTGAGGGAAAGTAAGGAGCGTGTAATTTGCCGTGTACCCTCTCAACGTGAGAGGAATATTCGGATTTGCCCTTGATCCAAGCGTCTTCTGAATCCTCCTTCCCTCCTTCTTCTCACACCTTCTGGTTCCACTGCTTCGCTACCCTTGATCTCTGCCTTTGCCTTTAGCCCTCTAACTTATTCATTTTTTAGTTACTTCCACTCTTGCTCTGCCATCTATACAATCAGGATGGCTGAAGTTGATATTCCAGGTGCTGGCTCTATCGCTGCTAGTGGCACCGGAGGCGATGGCGGCGGTGACAAACGCAGGCAAAGTAAAAAGAAATCTGACTCAAGGCCGTTCCGTCCTTGGGACCGTAAGTCAATCAAACAAATGAGTTTCTTAGCTAGCAACAGTAGATGATAAAGGTGATAGCAGCACGCTTGAGCTCGCCGATTTTCAGTACTCGCTCGCTCGTCTGCAAGAAGAGCATCAAGCCGGCCGTTGGACTCCTCTCTGGGCTGAGCCTTTTATTCAAGATCATGTACAGCTTATTCGAACCCCTCCGTATCGCACTCGTCGGAGCTGGAATACATCCAAATACGATGGTTACTCGCCAGCTTTGATGTTTGCTGCTTCTGACGCCTTAAAAGTGAGCAGTACGCCGTGCGACGACACCTGTGGTATTTCGAAAGGAGCTTTCTCTGGTTGTGTAATTGCCTCGTGGACTCCTCCAGGATCAAGCGAGGAATCTTACCATCAGCAAGGCGCTTGTCTCAACTGTACCTTTGGCAAACAGCCGTCAAAATGTTCTCTCTGTAAGTTTATTATCGTAACGTTACATTCAATAGCTAACAGCGATAGACACCGATGATCCACCCAAGCCTCGTGTTCTGCGGTCTGAACAACAGCCTGGTCAAGCTGGCCCTTCTCGACGCGTCCAGCCTTCGAGGCAGACTGGCGGGACGTCTGCTCAAGGCTCAGGTTCCGGACTTCTTTCTATTAATACTCGAAGCTTCGAGGAATTTCGCGAAAGGGCTACGTCGCTGTCATGGCATCTCGGCAGGAATGTGCGAGCAGCCAGTCATCCAGGCATTATAGAAATGCCAGGTTCTCATTTGATCGCTATATTGAGCGCTTTGGTATTACAAGGTGTTCGCTATGACTTCGATACTGGCCAGGCTACGCCAGATCAACCACGTTCGATCCGGGATGCGGCTCGGTCAGCGCCTTTCGGTGTTCGCTTCAGCTCCAGTTCTCCAACTCCACAAGCCTCGATTTTTACTATGCCGTCGCGGGGTGGACGCACTGTTGGTCATCGCCAGAGGCCATCGACTGGGAGTTATATGAGCGTTGATCCGTCGGAGCATTCTATTACGGAAGAGAACGAGGAAGAATCAGAACCAGAATCTTTCGAGCATCGTAGTTCTAGCCGTGATGTCTCAGAGCAGCGCTGAGTGGTGGAGGTTTCAGTCAGTTAAATTCTACCGTCGGTATCTTGGTTGGAGTAGTATACTTGGTATATACCGGCGGCTGATGACTCATACTTATGGCAGTGCTTTTGGGAGCTGGGGAGTCTTTCTTTGATAGCTTGTTGGCTTATTTTTTTTAATGAAATCACGATCTGTTAGACAAAAGAAATTCCAAATGAGTGACCAGGAAAATGTTTGGGCTTTGTAGCTCAAAATGCGCCTGTTGTGCAGGCTGTATCCTCTCATATCCCTCTCTCGTTCATCAATCATTGGTCGTGGTGTTGAAGAATTATGGTTGAGGTCAGCGGTCTTTGAGACAAGGGCGTCTCTGGTCGCTGTCGCATCTTCTGACGACGGGCCGTCAATGAGCATTATGTCTAGATTGGCCATTCCATCATTTGCCGATGCGCCAGTCGTCATTCGTGGGTGGGTCTCTCGGTTGCTGTCGGGCACAGTCTGAGAATCCGAGAGCTCCTCCATTTCGAAAACCAGGTCCATTGGATCGCTATTGAAGACCGGTGAATTCCCCGCCAAATTAGCCATGCATTAATGATGCTGTTCACTATGCAAATCTTCTTCGGGGGCGTGACGGTCAATGCACGACTGTGGAGTCGTGGAAATGAACTTCTCGCTTTGAGGTGCCCCGTCGGTAGCACGTATCTGTAGGTTACCGGACGTCTCCTTAACCATGTCTGGTATCTTCTCTGGTGCATTCTGATGACCTTCTGTCATCAGTGGAGGATGAGGCAAGACCAATAGATGTTATAAAATTTTTTTTGTTGATCAACATTGTTTTCGTCTGTTTTTTTTAGAAACGCTTGGTCCTGACCTCTTTTATCTTCCTCCTCTACCAAGTTCTGCATATCTTTATGCAGCTCATGCAGCTCATGTTGCTCACGTGTCTTGATTTGTGTCTGAAAGGCCAATTTCTGTGTGTTTTCATATGTAATAGCTGCTTCGCTGGATGAGCTAGTTATTTCATTATCGATAAACCAGGTGAAGCGCCAGGCAGTTTCAATGGCTCAATTCCATGCTGTTGTGCCCATTAAGCTGTTGTTTTACTCTTATAAGCAGAATCGGTATCTCAATAAAGAATTAATCCTTGAAGTTTCTGCTGAAGCTGTGGAAGTATTTCCCATGTATATACCTTCGCAGTCCTCTTGCTAACCTTATTAGACACTTGATATGAGATGAAATGTCTCCAATTGTAGCTGAATACCACAAAACTATTGAACAGTTCCAAATGTTCATGAATGCAGCGTATGAGCCTGCTGCTTCTCATTCTTTCTGGTAGTCGGCTTCCGATGCACATTTGTTGGCTCACAACGAGTACCTCGCCGCTGTTTGATATATTTCGTACGTTGAGATCCAAGTCCAAATTGGAATTCATCGCAGAAAGCAACGTTTTTCCATTCTGCTGAATGTGGTCGTATGGCGAGGTTGAATTTGATCCATTCAAGACGCTTGGCTGCTTGAGATATAGTAGGCAGCTTCTCTTCTTCGCATATAGTTGTGATAACTGCTTCGTCTTGTTTGCAAGTCTTTCCAATAGTCTGGACGTTGATCGTACGTTTGTCTTCTGGCTTAAAATGATGAGTATTTGGCAGCCGTACGCCAGCTTCGATAGTAATCGTTTGCCAAGGTCGACCTTCCTCATCAAGTGGAACAACAGGATTGTCAAGATAATTGGCAACTGTAGCACTATCATCACGCCAGAAGCAACGTTTACTACCGCGTGGATCAATAGTGGATTGATTATGAAGCCGACAAGGTTGCTTTGAGGAGAGAATTCGACGTTGTGAACATGGAGAGACACCAAAAGCTTGCTCAATAGCTTGCTGAGGGATTAGCTTTTGGCCAATTACTTTAGCAGCGAGAATAGCAGTCCTGGAAGGTGTACGAATCTCATTTGGGCCACCTGAATAATGAAGTTCTGGTGGTGGTGTTGTGAAGTAACGAGCACGGGAGCGTGTAAATCTGATCTCTCGTCCCATAATGACAGCAGCAGCAGCGGCAGCAGCAGCAGGAAAAAACACCAAATTGGATGAGACGAAAGCGAATTCTGGCTTCAGGAGGTGCTAATTTGGTGGTGGTGGTCCGTGTGTCAGATTCGGCTCAGAAACAGACTTGGCGCGGACAGATTATCCTGTCCGGCCTATCCGGATAATCGGCTGTCCGCGGATAGGCCTATTATCCGGACAACCCTTGATAATAGAATTTTTTTTTCATGGAATTATATGTCGTACAACACCATCCACAATGCCAAAACGTACAGAATATATCGAAACTACCCCTGAAATCCTTGAAACCAATACTTTGTCCGAGTTTTCAGTTGAAGCTGAAGCAAGTGTCGCTTCAAATAGCCGTACAATACGAACGTCTTTTTCTTCAATTCATAAGCATTGTCGACCGGCAACAGAAGAAGAAAAGAGTCGTACGAGAAAGAGATACTTCTGTCGATATTGTTCTCCTACAGATCCGAAGGGACATCATGCCTCCACCGCTGGATTACAAGGTCATCTCCGCAAGCACGATATTCAATGGAGTTCTGAAGAGAATCAGTTACGTACAACATCTAAAAGTGAAGGAGAAAAATCAATTCAAATGCTGTACGAAAGATTTTTGAATAATGGAGATTCTCAAGGACTTGAGGGTGAAATTCTCAAACGAACAGTTGAACAACACGTTGTTAAGCAAGCACTCTTGGACTTAATTATCGTACGACGACTACCTTTCTCTTGCGTAGAGTGGCCAGAACTTCATGCATTCGCTAAAGCCTTCAATCGAGAAGCATCATCTTTTCTTCCCACAAGCCATTCCACTATTACTCAATAGATCTATACCAGTTATTCAGAAGCTCAAGATATCGTACGAAAGGCACTTCAATCAGCAACAACAAAAATTCGCCTTGCTATTGATATTTGGACTTCTCCAAGTCATGCTCTTTTGCTCGGAATTTGTGCCAGCTTTATTGATGTACAAGATAAATATCAAAATCTTTTGATTGGTCTTCGTACGGTAGATAGTCAAAGTGGTAGTGATTAATGGGAAACACTTCGTCCTGTGCTTGAAGAGTATGGAATTGAGACAAAGCTTGGAGCTATTGTGGGTGATAATGCTGGATCAAACAACGCTCTTTGTCGTACGATATCTTCATGGCTTTTTCTTAATCATCAAATTACATGGACTGCACAACATCAAAGAATTCGCTGCCAAGGACATGTTATCAACCTCATTGTCCAAGCGTTCTTATTCTCTTCATCAGCAGATGAAAGTCTTATGGATTTGTACGATAAAGAAAACAATTTAGATGAATATGATCAAGATAACGATGAAAGAGAAGATATACAAAAAGTCGTACGATCTACATCAGACCTTACAACTGAAGAACAAGTTCAAAAAAAACATCAAAAAGAGAGAGGCAAAGCTATTCGGACAGCAATGGGACCGATGGGAAAGCTTCATAATCATGTTATCCATATTCGCAGCTGAGCTAATCGTATGACATGGTTTGTTAAACGTGCTGGTAAAATGATTCCACTTGATAATCGTACAAGGTGGAATAGCTGGTTTACCATGCTGAATGTAGCTTTAAAGGATTCTGTAAAAGTTGCATTACAGCTCTATGTTGAGCATTACGACGAGGACTTTTTTAAAGACGATCTTCTTACTACAAATGAATGGAAACAACTTCGTACGATTCGAGATTTTCTTCGACTCTTTGATGATGCAACTCAGTTTCTTCAAGGAGATCGTACGACTCTTGAACGAGTACTTTTCACAATTGAAATTTTGAAAGGTATGATTGAAAAAGCTTTGGTAAGTCGTACGATACTTATACAATTTAAAAATTTAACTAACTTTGTATAGAAATCAGCTTCTGGGGCAAAGGATAAATTTATGAGTTCTTGTCTTACTCGTGCTCAGCAAAAGCTTTCAAAATACCAAAAAAAGCTTCAAGAGTCTCCGTACTATATTGCAGCTCAAGTGTTCAATCCAGAAGCTCGTACAGCTTATTTGAAATATCAGAATTCGACTCAATTCACTCCTCAAGGAGAGCAAGATTTGTATACCGTACGAAAGCTTTGGGAGAGATTTCGCGATAAAATATCATTTCCAGCTTTAAATAGCTCTATCAATGATACAAAATCTCAATCGGAATCTCTGGAACACCTTTCTGCCTTTCACAAAGCTCGCCGTGAACATATAGAGCTGCAAACTCGTCCACAAAGTGAAGATGAATTCGACATATACATTAAAGAGAGTCCAATTCCACTTAATAGTCGTACAACCTCTCTTCAATGGTGGAGTCACTCTCTTCAGTATACCCGGTTTCCACGACTATCGCAGCTTGCAAAAGAAGTTCTCTCTATACCTGGCATGAGTGACAAACCAGAGAGGGTATTTTCAGGCTCTCGACGTCGTATTCCATGGGATCGTACGAGGACTACTGCGTCTGTGCTAGAGCAAGCGGAATGTTTGAAGGATTGGGCTGATAATAAGGTTCTGGAAATTCCTTTGTAATCTCTCCTAGTCTGTCTTACTTTTGTTTTAATTCTTCAAGATTGTATATCGTACGACATATAAGTTCATAGATATATGAATGAATGCAAAGTAGTCAGAAGGCCTGCTACCTGTCCAGCAGTGACTACAGGACAGACCCACATGTCACCCGGAGCTTACCTATCAGCAGCTGCCATCCTCCGCTCACTTCTAAACTTCAATTCTACCTCTTCTTCTTCTTTCGTACGATAATTGAAGTCTATAACTATTTCGTACGATAGATCTATACCATGGCAAGCTCCTTTGGCCCTTCCGATAAAGTCCACGTCTTTAAGATGACGGATGACGAAACTCAAGTGATTTGCATATCGGATCCTTGTGTCGACGCGTTCCTCCAAGAGCGCAGCTTCAATATGAGAATAAAGCTATAATATGTCGTACAACATATTGATTTCTTCATGCAGGACGTCCAAGCAGCTGCTGCAAAGCTTCCAGCCCACGATGTGACGATTATACCTGGCCGCGTCACTATCCAGCAAGTGAAGACTGGCCGGCCATCGTACGTCAACGCTCTTTTGATTCAGTCTCGAGGCAAGCTGAACAAAGGTGTAAGTAAGCTTTGAGTGTCGTACGACATTTATTAACTACTATTAGACTTGCAACAAATGCCTTGTAACCTATCGCGGCGGAGGCTGCCAGCCGTTCAAAGAATGTCGCTCGCTGGAGGGCTTTTTTAATAACGCATGTGGGTGTTGCAAGTGGAAATATTGGGGGGCTAAGTGTTCCTTGTATGGCAAGGACTTGCTTCAAGAGAATGAGCCATTGGGTATTACTGGCTCTTCTAGAGTAGAGGAATTGCCAGGCCATGGGTCGTACGAGCGTGTTCTTGAGCAACGCAGGATCAAGATGGAGCGAATGGAGGATGAGGAGACAATTGAAGGCGCTGGCGAGTCTAAAGAAAATCCTATGGTAGTAGACGATTAAAAAAATATGTCGTACGACATATATTTGGGCGATTTGTATAATTAATTCTTATTCCTGAGCTCTAATTCTATGGGCTATTATCAAGCTATCAGGACAGGGGGCGGATATTATCCGCTGACAAAGCTATTATCCGCTAGGCCTATCAAGGCTATCAAGGCTATCATCGACAAGTCTGCTCAGAAAAAGTCACACGTAGAGCCGGGGTTCCAAAAAGTGGCCCGCCCGTTGACGTTGCACCCAGGAGCTACTGCTTTGTCGCGCTCTAAAATAAGCTCTGTTACGCGCCCGGGGTATACTCCTCTCCTATCACCCCAATATCTAACCGGAACGATCGAGTTGTGAACGTATTGTTAGATTAGAGTTGCGCCCGTCATTTCTGGAGGGCCATAGCTGCTTTGAAATGGGGTTTGGCCCTCCCTGGCGGTCGTGAGTGCCCGCGGGTCTTCGCCAGTATTTCCAAATTACCACTATCTCTTGTGACTTCTTTCTGTCTATTCTACCCCACGCAAGATGTGTTCTGGGATATGAGGCACATAATAGAGAAGAGACAGATACTCGAACAAAGTTACTCTGCAAGTTTGCAAATTGTTTGAGTAAGGATGGAAAGTATAACGAGGCAGAAATTGCGTATGAAGAGTTGATGGACGCCAGGAAAGGAGCACTAGACGAGGAGCATCCTTCTACGCTGACCAGTATGGCCAATCTGACATCGACATATAGAAATCAAGACCGATGGAAGCAGGCCGAAGAGCTGAAGGTGCGAGTGATGGAGACGAGTTTGAGGGTGCTGGGTGAGAAGCATTCAGATACGCTAATCAGTATGAGCAACTTGGTTTTCACTTGGAAGGAGCAAGGCCACGACGAAGATACTATCAAATTAATGAGTGATTATTCGATTGAGGCGTTGGCATATATCTAAAAAGGGCTTTTGGATATTTATAAATCCGGACACCAGGTTGATGTACATTGCTTTCGCCGCACACTCTCACCTCAACTTCGAATATAGACCCTCAAGCTTGAAAATTAAATTTAGAGCAGATACATACTGAGCCAATATTTTACTACCTATTTTGATCTAATCTGGGTCGCTCTCGTGCTTTGCTCTTAGCAAATATGTGTACATCTGCTCCGAAAACAGACTTGCCTATCATGCTACTCTTAGACGCTAGATTCATCAACGCCCTTGTTAAATAGCAGCTTGACGACTTCTGTATGACCTCTGGATGATACAGCCTGAATTACGTTACCGTAATAGCCTCCCTGTGCTTTGACGTCGGCACCTTTGTCGAGCAATAGCTGGACGATCTTTGTATGACCTTTGGATGATGCAGCCTGGAGTGCGTTGCCATAATCGCCTCCCTGTACATTAATATCGGCACCTTTGTCGAGCAATAGCTGGACGATCTCTGTATGACCTTGGGATGATGCAGCGTAAAGGGCGTTATCATAATGGCCTCCTTGTGCATTAACATCAGCGCCTTTGTCGAGCAATAGCTGGACGATCTCTGTATGACCTTCGGACGATGCAGCGTAAAGGGCGTTATCATAATGGCCTCCTTGTGCATTAACATTGGCGCCTTTGTCGAGCAATAGCTGGACGATCTCTGTATCACCTTCGGATGATACAGCCTGAAGTGCGTTGCCATAATGGCCTCCCTGTGCATTGACGTCGGCACCTTTATCGAGCAATAGCTGGACGATCTCTATATAACCTTCGGATGATGCAGCATAGAGTGCGCTGCCGTAATGACCTCCCTGTGCGTTAACGTTGGCACCTTTGTCGAGCAATAGTTGGACGATCTCTGTATGACCTCCGGATGATGCAGCATAGAGTGCGTTGCCATATTCGCCTCTCTGCGCGTTGATGTTGGCACCTTTGTCGAGCAATAGCTGGACGATCTCCGTATGACCTCCGGATGATGCGGCGTAGAGTGCGTTGTCGTATTCGCCTCTCTGCGTGTTGATATTGGCGCCTTTGTTGAGCAATAGCTGGACGATCTCTGTACGACCTCCGGATGATGCAACCTGGAGTGCGTTATCATAATGGCCTCTCTGCGCATTGATGTTGGCGCCTTTGTCGAGCAATAGCTGGACGATCTCCGTATGACCTCCGGATGATGCAGCATAGAGTGCGTTACCGTAATGGCCTCCCTGTGCATTAATATTGGAGCCTTTGTCGAGCAATAGTTGGACGATCTCTGTATGACTTTTGGATGATGCAGCCTGGAGTGCATTACCATAATGGCCTCTCTGTGCGTTGATGTTGGCACCTTTGTCGAGCAATAGCTGAACAATTTTCGTATAACCTCTAAATGATGCAACCTGAAGTGCGCTGCCGTAATGGCCTCCTTGTGCATTAATGTTGGCGCCTTTGTTGAGCAATAGTTGGACGATCTCTGTATAACCTTCGGATGATGCAGCCTGAAGTGCATTGCCGTAATGACCTCCCTGCCCATCGACGTCGGCACCTTTATCGAGCAATAGTTGGACGATCTCTATATAACCTTCGGATGATGCAGTATAGAGTGCGTTACCGTAATGGCCTCCCTGTGCGTTAACGTTGGCACCTTTGTCGAGCAATAGTTGGACGATCTCTGTATGACCTCCGGATGATGCAGCCTGGAGTGCGTTGCCGTAATCGCCTCCCTGCGCATTGACCGGCTCTCCTTGTTCTATTAATATCGCCACAACTTCTCCTAGACCACAGTAGCTCGCGTAGTACATGCAGGAGCCTACATGCCTGCGATTTTCGAATGGCGCTTCCCAACTTCTATCCGGTTGATGAATAAAGAGCCAATCACGCAGAACTTTGTGAGATGAGAGAACCGTTGCTTCAAGACTGGCCTCTCTATGCTGCTGCTGCTGCTGCTGCGATGAATGGTGATACCACGACTTGGCTGCGTATTCAATCAGCGGATATGTCTCCAGGTCTTGTTTGCTAGATGTCTTCTCGTTACTTCTGCTGTAATGTAGAATGTACTTCAAACAGCTTTGTGCCAGAAAATGATGTGCTGGAACAGGTTCAAGATGAAACACTTTAATTTGCATCTCTAGCATCCGGCCTGACTCAAGGAACTCTTTCACCGAGAAATGTGCAAGCCGGACTCTATCATCTGGCTTGGGCGGCTTATATTGATAAATCTTATTATCAAAGCCGTCGTCTTTGACATCTGTGACATCTGAGACATCCAAGCTGGTCTTGTCACTGGCTTCTATGTCGCCGCCGTCACTGTACTCATCGTCGTTATTGTTCTCTACAACGGTCACCAGTCCGGAGAGAATATTCAACGTGTCTTCGAAGTCTCCGCGGTTATCCAAATCGATACTGTTCTCCACTGACGGATTGATAATTGTAGCCTCAGCAAGCTCCGCAAGGCTCGGTGGCGACCGCGCGTACGCCAACCATTGGAGAAGCGCAAATGCCTCGGCATGAAACATGGGTGCAATACCAGCAAATATACGCACGTATGTGTCGTCCAAAGTCTCCGGGAGCGTGCGCAAGATTTCTTTGATATATTTCGGCTTAGTAGACCGGAGTTTCTTCAGCTCCTGCAGCTGACAGTATGCCCATCGAAACCTGGGCAATTTTCAAGTAAATATATTGCAGCGTACGCAAGATGTATCGGACAAACTTACATTCCATCTGCTTTCTGTGAGATGGTCTCTTTGATAGCCGCCTTAGATTCTGGCTTCAAGCGATCAAGTCTCGGATCATGTAATATCTGACTGGTTACAAACCGCTGAATGTCAGCGTTTATAGCGCGTGCATTGATGACAATCTGGTCGGCTTCTAATCTCTCCATAGCTTCATGTATCTCGCGAATCTCGCGACTTGTTACAAAGACCTTGAGATTCTGTGCATCTTGCACTAGGCTATCTACTTGCTCTAGCACAGTCTGACGAATATCGCTTCCCTCAGGGCTTTCGTCCAGTGCATCTATCATGAGGAAAACGCTATCATATGCTTTGATAGAGGAGCGCAGGACTTTTTGCAGCTCGTCGACTCCCGGGACGTTCTTGTTTCGCTTGTCGTACGCTTGGCAGAGCATCGACAGGCCCGGTTCCTTCCAGCCAAGTTGGGCAACCAGCGACCGCAGCAGATTATCATACGTCTGTTTCCGATCGTCTGAGAATGAGAAATAGAATACCACACATCCAGTGTTTATCTTAGTCGCGCAATACATCTGGATATCCTCAACGGCAGTAGAGCAGAGCACTGTCTTACCACAACCGGCTTTTCCACATAACCACACGTGCCTGAAAGCATCAGCCTTCCATTTCTGATATTGAGCGCACTGTATCAACCACTCGCCTGTCTGGGCTTCATGCCGCTGGCGAGCCGATCTATGGTTTGTCCATGGATCAGGTGGCGAGAGCCAATCGACTATCTTTCTGAAGCGTTCCGACTCTTGGGTGGCCAGGAGGGACTGCTGTTGCACATGTATCTGTGTTACAGAGGCCTCGGTCGTCGCGCTAGTATCGAGCTGCAAGATTTGCAGTGCCAGCTCAAGGCGTCCTTTGACATCTGCAACGTTCTGTCGTAGCTTGGTAAGTGTCCCTGCTCGGAAAGGATACCACATCCGCTGTGTTTCCGATAGAAAATTCTGTCGTACTCCCGTTGGTGTGTTATACTTCCGAAGCTCTTGTAGCTTTTCAGATAACTTTGAAAGACTATCTTTGCAAGATTGTAAACATGTCTTGACCCGTTCGGATCTCTCTTCACTAAGTCCTTCGCGCTCTAGAGAGCTTTTTAACAATCCTAGTGTCTTGCTCAAATCTGCGACTGCATCATAAGCACCGCTGATATCAGACTTGTAGTTCTTCAAGCCATCATAGTAAGAGAGCAGTCCTTGACAAATCTGGATGCCAAATGATGCAATACCGGCCGCGCCAGCTATAACATCCAACCCTGCCATTTCTGGCGAAGTAACAGATCTCCTTAGTACTGTGCTGCTGTGTAACACACAGAAGATGAGATACAAAGAGATGTATGAAGACCGGAGGTCAAAAATCGCAGCTCAGTGTGTCAAAAATAAGTCGCAAGGCTGCGTAAAGTGCTCAAATCAGATGAGGAACAACCTGGCGTGAGGCTTCCAGCAACATAAGATAGATACAAGTCAGGAGTGTTGCTGAATCTTCGTTGATGTTCGTATAGCGAAGTTAACTGGCATTGGTGTTCGAATCTAGCGACAGAAAAGCAGTTCAATGTCCGAGAGAGGAGAATATGAAGTTATGTCTCTTCAATCTGTCTGTAAGGTTGAGATGAGGCTGTAGCTGATCTGCGCGCTCCGCATCGCGGTCACCTGCAGCCTCTCGCATCTCTTCCGCCTTCTCTCCCGCCTTCTCTCCCGTTACTATTCTTCTCTCACCTCATCTACTTCAGAGCAGAGTATCGAACGACTGTTCTGTACTTCGCGGCTTCTGTGTCGCATTGTGGTGAGAATGAAAAACGGTTGTTAATCGACATAGAACGAGTCGCGCTAAACTCAAGCTAGATTCAGCTAGTCACCGAGATTAGGATAAGTTTACAAGAAATCTGACAATTAGCGATAACAGGTGATATAAACAAAACAGCTTTCTGATTTCAATATTTAGACTAATTTCGCCAATATTATTACGATCCAAAGCATCGGCGCGCGGCTAGATGACATATGAAGCCGGAATATCAGGACGAAAGAAGCGCGTCAACGATCAAACTGGCTCTCCGATTCGAAGACGTTTGAAGTGGCTACACTAGGGATGCAAATATAAAGATGTATACAATCAATTTGGATGGTTTGGGCAGAATGCGATATGGCAAAGAGTATCGACTGTCCCCCAGTCTCGTCTATACTTATAAACATTTTCAGGTATTATGGCAGAATCCTGCAGCACTTTTTCAACGACTTCGAACTAGCGCACGATTTTATTATATATGCTGTACCGGTCTCAGTCAAGGGGTCTGTTTCTTCTTGTCTGAAGTTCTGGGTAACATTTCTCAAAAGCCCGGGTCCAGTTCTTTCTTGGAGATTTAACCGGTTTGGTCGTCACAGATCAGTGGCGGGCGATACTAAAGGCTAATAAAGGTATGTATTTGATACGGCAAGGCTGTCCAAGATCAGATATGTGCAACAAGAATTTTACTATGGCTTTCTCCTCAGACGGGGTAAGACACTGTTGGCTCTGGGCTTTCTCTTCTCTTGAGCATCGACCACGTGTATGGTAATGGAAGGTAGTGCGAGCGACGCCGTTATGTTCTACCCAGGCGCGATATGTGTTGCGCACTCCATAAGGAATTATTTGTGCTAAGACTTGGCTGGCCCGGTCCATGTTAGCTGACTGTGGTGATGGTGATAACAGAAATGAGCGAGAAGGTATGGAGTGAGCACAAAGGGCCCGAAGTGTTGTCTAAGGTGGGCATAAGCCTGACCCTGAAAAGAGCCCTTAAATAAGGACCCATCCATTTCAGTCCCCCTTAAATCTCGTGTTGCTGAGGCCTTATTGAGTAACACTGCTAAGCCTGTATCTTCTTTGAGTATCCTGTTCTATGTTTGATGAGGTACGACCCACGATCGCGGGCAATGGCCCGAAATCTAGTGTTGCCACTAGAAAGCGTGTGACCAAAGTATGCGTGCGGCATCTTGCAGGATAACACATAATTTGTCATGAAGGGAAGGCCGTCTCATTGGAGAAATTCTCGTCTCACTAGGGCGTTAATGGCCAGCGCCTCCTGCCTTTTGCTACCTCACGAGGACACCTTCATCTGTATGTATTGTGATTTTAGATTTGTTTTGAGTCTGCATATGATGATCCTTTGTTCATCACGTATGTAATCATCGTCAGTGTCAAAGAGATTGCCAACTGGTGGTGGACAAGACTCCATTATAGACTTCAACAGCGTGATGCTGGAGTGTCCTTTGTTCATTTCGATGTCTGAATTTAAAACCCGCTTTTGGTATAGCAATAAGATAGTCTGATTCGTTATTGCAGTATCTGCTGTGTTGGTTCCTATTATAACCTGTAAACCGTTGGCTGATTACCAGCCGCTTGGGATTCCTTTGCGCTCTAAGTATTGCCTCGTGACTCATCTGTCGCTGCCAAGCCAATACGGCACGGGCCTTAGCGTCACCGGAGCCCACTTGGCACCAGCCCATTGTCGCATCCATCTACACATCGCAGGACCTTTACAGGAAGACGAGCTTGAGAAATTCCTCTATGTCTACTGCGCGAAAGCGCTACCCCGAGCATTTCTTCGCACCATCAGAACAGCCCAAGAAGAAGCAAAGATTTGATATCGCCAACACCACGTTCATACCTGGAGCTACGGTCTGGGACACTTTGTCAAAAATCTGGCTAACAAGAAGCGCGTTAAGAGAGCTCGACCGGAGGAATTTGAAGGCGACCAAGCAGCCACAATCTGTTCAGATATCAGTGGTGCATCAACGCGTTACGCGTGGCTTGCTTGCTCGTTGCAAGACACGTTCAACACAGTCTATACGTGAATTTGTTCAGAAGTGTAGGCCTTCAGATTGGAGGGCTATACAGCGATCCGCTAAACACGGCGGCCCAGATCTTACAGACTTAAGAGGGGTAAGTATATCCAAGTAAGAGATAGTGCACATTGCTGATGAGTGTACAGTGTCCGCAACCGATGAGCGATCTCCATCTTGACATGAGTTCGAGCCAGTCTTCAGCATCACAGCGGCGAAAGAGGGGCTCTGCGACCAGTCCCAGCGCCAGAGCCACCACCAAGCCTACGACTGCGACAAGCAGCGGGCCGTACGATGTCAATTTCCAGCAAAGGCTTGTCGATGGCGGAATATATCCATATGGGTATCGACATCCTGATGGCAAGGTGCCGGCAAGACCAAGTAATTGGGATGTGATCAATCAGAAGCTGACAGTGCCTCGTCCATCTTTATCCCCATCACAATTCTCGGATGGAGCATATGAGCGGTTTGTGCAAGCTGATGCCGATGCGGCAAAAGAAGACCAAGTCAAGAAATCGGTCATACCTATTATTGCAGGCAATGTTAGAGATGGGCGGACAGTTTCGGGAGATTTGCCATTTGGAAATCTGGATCCTCTTATTACACCTATTGATAAAGAAGAGAAATTAAAACTTGCTAAGCCGGACTATTATCACGGTGCACGACCTGAACAGCTGGAGCGACGGATTCGCGATGATCTTAGTTCAAGGATTGTGCCATCAAAGCAGAATGATCTGCCCGCTGTACCCAATTTCTTCCACGAGACGAAGGGGCCGGATGGATCATTGGCAGTGGTCTTGCGACAAGCTTGTTATGATGGCGCAATTGGCGCGAGAGCAATGCAAAGTTTGCAGTCGTATGATCTTGAGCAGCCAGTGTATGACAACAATGCGCACACTATCAGCACGACTTACCACGGCGGCACACTCAAGATGTATGCCCACCACCCTCGACAGCCAGACGGGCCGGGGACGCGGCCGGAGTATTACATGCATCAAATCAAAGGTTGGAGTATGACAGGCGACCCAGAGACCTTCCGAAAAGGCGCCACAGCGTTCAGGAATGCCAGGGACTGGACGGAGGAGCAAAGAAACACGTTTATTGCTCAGGCGAATGCACGCGTTAGCTCTGCTGTTGCCACGTCAACTCAAGAGTCATCTGGACTTAGCTTTGTTTCAACTATTAACACTGATAATGCTTACTCAGAATCAGAGACCTCTGCTGACGAGCTGTCAATGGATATTCGGTCCATGGCGAAGCGTCCCGGCAGATCTCCGGAGTTGTTAAGAAGAAATCAAAGAAGACGAACTTCTGTCGCGACGTTATCACAAGACACTCGCTCTACACAGACGTCCGTCACATGGAGGTGGAACAATGGAAAGTATTATTGTTATAGTGCGGGCCAACTAATTCGACGGCAAAGCGAAGCACCAGACGATGTATGGGTATATCGTGCTTCTGGTTGGCCAAGGCGAAAAGAAAAGCTGTGGAGGATTTACAATTCGAAAGCAGAGGAGTTCCATTTTGAATAAGAGAAGACACAGAGCATGCTTATGCTAACATAAAATTAAGTTATCATAAATCTCTCCATCTCAATCAAGTACTATGTTTAACGCGTAAGTCAAAGCTGGTGTGTGGGGTAACGTTGTAGGAGTGCGACAGATACGCCTCCGGACAACACTTGGGCAAATGGTGCTCGGATGAGCAACCAAATGAACTCGTTGGGAGATTCTTCAAGCCACAGTTCTTGGAAGCAGCGGAGGATTATGACAAAAGGCGATTCTACTCAATATCAGCATATAGCTTAGACACGTGTATAGAGTGGCAGGTGACACAATATGCGTTGCTGCCTTATCACTGTACCACAATAGGCCAGGTGGTGCAAAGGTATGGTACAATTCCTTGCATCCGTCTAGCATCAGATAATGCATTAGATTAACGTCCAGCTGCGAAAATAAAATCTACAATAAATAGAGTATGTGGAAACAGGCCAAGGCTCTAATTAGAGATATGTAGTGAGATACTCTGATTTAGGAGGCGGAGCTGGGGATATGGTCGGGCCCATGACTTGTTGCTCTAGGAGTGTGCACCACCTTGTGCACGGTCCCACACAGTGCACACTCAAATCAATTCTCAACACCAAGCGTTCAAATTTAATTATCTCAACAACCACAAATAATTATGAGATGAGAGTAAATTCAAATTAAAGCGCGTAATTGTGCAAATTCAAAGCACCGCTCAATTTAATTTAAAAAGCGTTGTGGGAGTTACTTTCGTCGTCGTAATCGACCCGAATGAGAAGCGGCCTCCGCCTCACCAAATGCCTGATCATCCACCACCACAACATTTTCAGCTAATTTTGATGATTTCGCTGAAATACGCTTATTTTGCTTATTTCGTTGTGACTCATTCCGTATTTGCTTATTATCTGCTCGCTGCTCAGCAGCCTCCTGCTTTTGCTGACGCTGAGCGGCTCGCTGCTCCTGCCGCTGCTGCTGAACTCTCTGCCGTGCTCGTCCACGCTCAGCTTTATCCTCGGCTTCAATCTGCTTTCTAATTTGCTGTTGAGCTTTATGTGCCTCCTTCTGGTGTTTTTTATTCTGTTCCTCCTGTTCCTGTTGGTGTAATACTTCACGCGCTCGCGTTATTTTATTAGGGCTGTAGAATACTGCTCCACTATACTCAGAAGGCATCTCCAACACCTTGCGGCGTCTCGTTCGCTCCTTCTGCATCTTCAGCGTATCCTTGAGGTTTGATACCTCAGCCCTCAGGAGGCTGTTCTCGGTGGTTGTTTTGAATATTATCGCTTCGAACCTGTCCACCTCCAGCTTAGTGGATGGCTCTAATTGAGTATTGAGCTGCTTACGGAGCTGTCTCCAACGCCTGGTGGAGAGTTCAACAGAGGATCTTGAGCTGGAGGAACGATCTGAGTGCTTTGTGGACACCTGGCTAAGCACTGTTGCTGGCTCAAATGGCTGGAGGCCTGTTTTGAGCCACCCACTAGCAATATTCGAAGGCGAAAATGCTTGCTGATACGCTGCCCAAAACAACTCAAAGAAGTCAGCCTTTGTAAGGCTTATAAGGCCTTGAGTTCGCTGGATCCAGTTATCTAATTGCTCGTTGTAATATCCTGCCAGAGGGCTGAACAAACTAACATCCAGTGGCTGAAGCCGGTGAGTCGAATGAGGAGGAAACACAGCAACGAGGATTCGATTATTATGGCAGTAATCAAGGAATTCCATAGTGAGGTGGCTGCCGTGGCCATCCACTATAAGCAGACGATATTTCAAACCGCCGCTCGCTTTGCTTTTGGTGTTTTTTTCGAATATTTCGGTCAGCCAAGCATATCCAATTTCATCATTTGTCCAACCAGAAGGTGACGATGCAAAGTTACATCGGTGGACAGCGGGATCTACGCTGTTGAGCCATGAATCCTGCATGGTGCTGGCTTTGGAGTCGTAAATAATTGAAGGTGGTAATGCCTCACCGTCCATACAGATAGCAGCGAGGACGGTGACCCAGGTGCGAGAGCTGTCAGTGCCTGAACCTTGGAGAAGTCCTTTCTCATAAGCCGCTTTAGTAAATACACGTCGTAGTCGTTTTAATTGGCCCATTGCGAAGCCTTTTTCGTCCATGTTGTATGTGTTGTGGGCGAGAATCGTTTCATCTTTAGCCAGCATAGTCTCGAACACCTTTTCCAGATCGCCAGGCAGATCGTCTAGCGTTTTCTGTACCTCCTCAATACGACCATCGCGAGCGGCTTCGTTCAGTATAGCAACGACAAGCACGGCCCACAGAAACACGCCGTCCGCTTTTCCTTGGACAGCTTGTTTTGTATTTTCATCTTCTACCTCGAGCTTATCAGAAACATATTTGATAATGTCTTGCCGATGCTGTTCATTTTCCTCCACTGTCAATTCGAGCTTCTTCTTCATGTCGATCGAGGGGTAGTGACGGCTTGAGAGACAGATTCTGAGCTTGGTCTTTGATCGAACAGCCTCAACACTCAACGTTTCCAACATGTCAACAACCTCACGCACATCTGACTCATTGCATTCATCTAGCGCATCAACAAACAAAAGACTCGGCTTCAAGTGTTGCTGCTTGATTTCAAAAAGAATGAAGTCATGCAAATCTGACGGTCGCCACTCTAGCATCTCAGCTCCGTGTAACATTTGTTTCTCGTAGAAGCGTAGCATAAAATGATCACGGATGGTATCGTCTCTTTGTATGAGCTGGTACACTATGGATCGCAATAACCCAAGAGCAGTCTTTTCCAGTTGCTCACCTCGAGCATTAAAGAAATATGCCACCACTAAATGGTCCCCCATCTCTTGTCTGCAGTAGTGTAGCGCATGCTTCATCAGTGTTGATTTCCCTGCTCCTGGCTTCCCCTTAAGCCAGAGCACTCCGTTAGAATCTGCTAGGTCGATCTGATCTTGCCATTTGCAGAACTCTGTTGTCTCGAACAACCAGTCGCATGTATCCGGATGGACGGAGGCTATGTCATTCTGCCGAGCTTGAAGGGTAGAGAAGCCAAGAGAGCGAAGGCAGGCTGCATAATTCTCTTCGAAGGTCCGAAGGCTGTCTCCGCGTCTGACAAAGGGGTCATTTCGTGGACTTGGGTACTGCGATGAGACTACGGATAGTCAATGTCACTTGATGATCATGCTTCAAGGGAGAACTGTCGAAACATACCGAGTACATTCTGGGCTTCTGCTACGTCTGACTTTTGTGGCTGCCCAGGTCGTTCTTCTATCTCTTTCTTGAGACGTCGAAAAGCACGGTCTTCTCCCTCACCATAAATCAGTGACAAAGAGACGTCAAAGATGCCCAGCAGACAGTAAGCTTTGTCTTCTTCCACTGTCGTTTCGCGCTTGTTGACCCAGCTCATGCGATCATCATTGCTAAACTCCTCAAACCTGTATTTCCTTAGCGCTCTGGTGGGAATTCCGGTAATCTCGTGAATTTCTCGTTCCAGCGATATCTTGCTGCCTAAATACTTTCCATTTGCAGAGAAGAACTCGACGGTGGCTGGCGCAAGTAGCTCTTGCAACGTCCAGCCTCGAGAAAACCATACACTCCTTGTGAAAGCGTTTTCCCACGTGATCGGGAATGCTTGAGCATCAATAGTTTCATCTCCAACATATACGTCTGTGAGATATACACAGCATTTGATTGCCTGCTGATACCAGCGGAACATGCTGTTGATAGCCGTGCTGAGTTCGTTGTTGTTCGTCTTATCGATACAGCAAGTATCTATCCAGAAGTACTGGAGGCCGTCAATCGCTGCCTGGTCTGCACAGAACTGGATCTTTTTGTAGCCAGCCTTGCTTTTGCTGATGCCAGCTTTGACATCCTGATAGCTGACCTCCTCTTCATTGTTGATAGCCCAAGTGTGGGACAGTATCATATACTTAGGCACATTCTTGTTGCCGAACTCGCAGAACGCCAAGTCGCCATTGGAGTGACACTGCAAGAGGCGCATTGCGAGGCGTTCTGTGACCAAGGCTGGCAGAGATGCATGTGTAGCACACACTACCTCTGGTCATTGCATCCATCAAGGTCGGGCGCACAGCAGAGACATTTCGTCAAGAATGAGGGTTTCAGGAAATTGGGGAGCGAAAAGAAGTGATGTTGAGCATTTGTGGTGCCACTGCTGGAGGAAGGCAGGCGCGACATGGTATCGGTATGCCACACCTTTGTCTAGCTGGCATAAAATGCACAATGTGTAGTTTATTGTAATGATCGTATCCAAAGTGCGGGGGATTTTTTTTTTTCGCTAGCTGAAAGTAATAGTGCCCTCATAGGCCAGTGTGACCTGAAAGTGAGTAGGAATCAAAGAAAGAATCAAAGAAAGAAAGAAAGTGATAATGACATCAGCCTCGAGGTACACACTCGCCTGGTGATGTTGCGTTTATTTATTTCTTTTAGTTGCTATTAGATTAATATCAATATGCCAATATAATTATAAGATTCTTCAACTCAACAATAATTGCTTTGAAGCATCTCAGACGCTGAAAGCGTAGAAAGTGGGTATAATTTGTGAAATAGAATCATACAGCATAAGGATGTTCCCAATTTATTAAACAATAGTACGTTAACATGACTGTAATTTTGAGTTATAAAGCATTACAAAAGCTTAGCAATAGCTTCTTTATACACTTTATACAGCTATGAGGAAATGCAGGTATGTGTGCTATCTCAAGAGCATTGGAAAGTGAAAGTACCTGCGATTTGTCCCGCTACGTGGGGTGTCTCGCAACGCAGAGACGGACGTTAACAGTTTTAGCTCGGTGGCTTCTTTTAAAGGGCTACATTCTCAATTCTTTCATGTTCTGTTTGAATAAGGCAATTGATGAATGGCACTGCTTTTTTGAGTCTCTATTCACCCTTCTACACTTGTATAAGCGCCCTCGTGTCATTAGGCTTCGGCATATATATGCGGGAAATTTAAAATAGAAAACGCTATTGTGCACCTCATTCATATTAGAAGGACAATTAACCAATTAGCGTCCGCCCGGACGGATTGGTAAGCGCTCGGGTAGGGCACTCCAGCGGCAAGCGTCGGTGTCCCTGGATCTAGGTCCTGCGCGTGACTATCACTGGTGATGTCACTACCCTTCCCGCGCATTTCCTTGTCGCATCTCCCTTCTGACGTAAGGATTGGCTGAATTCTAGATCCACATGACACGGTAGCGCTAGCTCATATTAGAAGCCTTGGCGTCACTTGAAACATCATTCCTATTTCTTCCAAACGGTGCCGTCTTTCACAGCGATACGCAATGCTCAAGCGAAAGAGACCGCATCAAAGCGATATTCTACAAACTAGCGGTAAGTATCCAATTCAGGGAAACACTTCGGCTGACGTTAGGTAGTGAAACTACCCTGCCATACCTTGAATCCTGAGACCACAACGCCCCTCCGCAAAAGTGTTCGATTGCAAGCACTTAAAGAGACTTCTACGAGAGAAAGCCAAACATACCGGCAGCTACCGTCACCGTCGTCGATCATCTCACATAAACAGCTGTCGCAAAGCAAAAGGAAGAGGACTGTTTCTTACAATTCCTATCCTGGAGAAAGACCTACAGCGCGTTCAGACGAAGCAGAGTGCAAGCCAGAACAAGCAGTCACAAATACAGACACATCTGATCCTGTTGGTTTCTGGGTGGCGACCTCATATTGGCCGAAAGACTTCTGTCGACAAGGTCTCATCATGTCTGAGACGCCCTCAAGTAACAAAAGACGAAGCGATTCCACTCATCGCTCTCAAATTCTGGAGCGGATGGCATCACATGGTGTTTTTATGGAGACATCGAGTTCGATTCAGAAAAATAGCAAAATGCTTTGTAAGGATTATCTCAAAGGCAATCGTAAAATTATCAAATCCTCAATTTTTACGGTTAAACAATTCTCTCGAGTTCTCAAACGGGTTCAAAATCTAAATGAAGCTCGAATTCAAAGAGATGTGATGCCATGGATTGTGCCATCTGCGGAAAATCTCTTCTTTCGAGGAGAGCTCAAACTTAACTACATCTGTGACGAGCTTAATGCGGATTGGATTCGATGTGCCACGATAGGCAGTTCAAGACCCAAACCCGACTACACAGCTGGCCTTCAATGTATAGCATTTACTGACGAAGAGATCAAGAAACTCGAAAATTATACTTCACCAACTAGACCATTTCGGTTTACACCAGAAATTTCTTTTCCATTCCTCATATGTGAGGCAAAATCGGGAGAGAGTGGAATGAACAGAGCCGATCGACAAAATATCCACAGTGCCAGTATAGCTGTGAGAGTTATTATATCGCTCTATCAGGAGGCCTACGGTCGAACAGCACCTGACCGCGTAGACGAGCTCTATGGTAAAATTTTAGTGTTCACCGTATCGCATGATAACGAGCGGATTCATTTGTGTGGCCATTTTGCTATCGCTGGATCAGGAAGCTCAGGAGAAATCAAGTGTTACCGTTACTCAATCGGCATGTTCAGTTTGACTTCCGGGGACGGAGCAGATAGATATAAGGCGTACAACTTTGTCATGAATGTTTATGAAAAGTTTGCTCCAGACCATCTCAAAAGGATCAAAGATGCTGTTGCACATTTACCGTCGCCTCTTCAGCGAACTGGACTGTCTTTTGCTGCGTCTGGTATGTCCCTCGACGAATTGGGTACGCAGCAGGATTCACAGGACGAAGAGAGATTCAAACAACCTAGCCAATCCGCAAGTGCCTTACAATTGACCAAGATGAGAGAGCAAATAGAAAAACTTTTGCAACAGATGGAGCAGCAGAGATCGGACAGCGAGCAGCAGAGATCGGACAGCGAGCAGCAATTAGAACAGTTAGAGCAGCAATTGGAGCAACAAAGACAGGACAGTAAAGAGCAATTGGAGCAGCAGAGGCAACAGATGGAAGGGCAGTTTGAGCGGCAGTTGGAGCGGCAGAGACAAGACAGCAAACAACAATTGGAGCAGCAGAAACAGGACAGTAAGCAACAGTTGGAGCAGCAAAGACAACAGTTGGAGCAAATAATATCGCTATTAAAAAACCGCTAAGATGTAGAGAGTGTCCTTTTTGTAGCCCACATCTAGGTATAGAAATAGTAATAGATTTGATTTCAGAACTATGACCTCACTCAAGGTGGTTTGCATTGGTGAATACTCGAAATTTGGCAGTTTTAGTGTACCAGCGTCAATTCTATGATAGATACACAGATTAGCCTGCGCCCTTTTGTCAAATACACAATATCCGTCCCTGAGTTATGGGGCACCCCGAGACGCAAATTCTTTGAATTTACGATAATCTCAACCTCGTATATATGCTCATATTTGTATATCTTTCAAATCGTCGTGTATAGTGGTTACTTTTATACTCTCAAGATCCTCCTTGAAAGAATATAATCGTATTGCTATCTCGTCGTTTTTTTTAGTGGAAGTGAAACCCGAGAGAAATCCTTAGGGCAGAGAAAACCGTAGGGGAGAGAAGACCGTAGGGCAGAGAAAGCCGTAGGGCAGAGAAGACCGTAGGTGAGAGAAATCCGTAGGGCAGAGAAGACCGTGGGGGAGAGAAGACCGTAGGGTAGAGAAAGCCGTAGGGGAGAGAAATCCGTAGGGTAGAGAAATCCGTAGGGAAGAAAAATCCGTAGGGAAGAAAAATCCGTAGGGAAGAAAAATCCGTAGGGAAGAAAAATCCGTAGGGAAGAAAATCCCGCAGGGAAATAAAATCCGCAAGAGAATTATCCGCAAGGCAGGGAAGCCCCTACAGATTTTTCTTCTCTGCGGTTAGTTTCCCCTACGGATCCTGTTGATTGGTTGATTGATTCATACGCTGTCCCAGCCTCTCAAGGAAGCTATACAGGAATACTATATAAAGATCTCCTCCCCCGCCTACTTTCCACCAAACCCTAGTTCTGAAAGCGCATACTCTGAGATTTCCGTTCTTGGTTTCGGTTTCGGCTTCAGCGGCAAAGGACTGTTCCAGGCTATCTGACTGAAACCCTCATCAGTCTTGTTTACAGTGATCTACTCTACTCAGCGCACTGCTGTGATGTTTTAGGAAACTATGATTGCCCTTCCAGCTTTCATCTGTTCGAATTGCTCAAGAAGACTCGTCTTTAGCATCATTCTTGCCGTTCTGATTGCCATTCCGGGATTGTTTAGCAACTTTCCAAGATTGAGAATTGGTCTGCTACCAGCCCATATTTCTTGTCGTTCTGTCAGCCACTTTCTGCATTTTAATAAAACATGTTCTACCGTTTGCTCTCTTTGATTACAGACACCTACAGATTCTTTCTCTTTACGGATTCTTTTCCCCTACGGCACAGAGTGCCCTATGCTATACATAGCTCCCTATGGCACAGAAATACCTACAAACCACGCGTACTGATCTATGATGGCTTTACAACGCACAAAACGCTAGAGATATTGAAATTTTGTTTTGAAAACAACATCAAACTATATTGTATACTATCTCACACCTCCTATAAGCTGCAGCCCTGCGACATCGCTGTGTTTGTGCTATTAAAGATAGCCTATCACTATGAGGTTGAATAACTGGAACGAGGGAGTATCAAGTTCGTCGATAAAGAATACTTCATCGCTTTATACAGCCAACCGAAAGAAAAGGTATTTACAAAAAGAAATATCATAGCTGGCTGGGCCATAAATAGTTTATTTCCAATCAACCCGGATAGAGTACTGAGACATATACCGAAGTCTACGACGGTGATTTGAAACTCGCGGAAGCATTCAACAAACACCACCAGCAACCGAAACAGATAATCCCGCTTATGTTACCCGATGTCACCACTTAGATGGAAATATCATCATCACCGCGGACTATGTTGGCAAACTCACATCCTTCTTAATATTCAAATCGAATTTCAATACTGATAGTTATTAAAAAAAAAGAAAAAAAAAAGCTGAAAACTAGAAAGTGGTGTCTAGTACGGAATCGGTCTATTGGCGGCGCAGCTGCTGTGAATGGCTTGGCCAGGCCATTTCCATAATGGTAGGAAAGCCCGACACGAGCGGCGACATCGTAACGGTCGCGCTTATTATGCCATAATACCAATATGAACACCGTCCCATGCCATGCACTGCTAAATAGTTGGTACACGCTTATATCGGATGCCAAACTTCCTCTACCACTCTCCCCTCCGTATCCATCAATGCCTCATCCTTAATTATATTTAATACCGTAAGTGTGGCATTCTCAAAAATAGGACTGGGGTTTTGGCCCTTGCGAAGTCGACTGAGAGCGAGATCTTGCTCGTATGCGTCGGTACTATAACGGCATGTCTGGCTGAAATGGCATGTCAAGAGCGCGTCGTCAGTCATGGTCTCATGTAGGGCGTGTTGGCATTGGTAGAAAACGGCGAGTTGGACAGCACGCTATAAAGTCGGATTTGTACAGCCATCTGCGCCTAAGATCCAAGGCTGGGTGAGACGGAGTTCAATGAGGAACCTGAAAGGCGAACCCGCTTCGTTGATATGGGTACGCATGGCTTCCACCGTCTCGAAAGCGTGAACGGCGGGATCAGTGAGGATGAGGTCGAGTTAAAACAGGTGCCCATGTGTCAATGGCTGCGCCATAAGATAATAGATCGATGTGGGTGTAGGAACAAACGCAAATAGAACGAACTTACGTCGGCGCGCGATTGAAGCGTTAAACAACGGCCAGTGGCATCGTAACAATACGCCAGTAGGTTCTCTGCAGATGTGGGCGCGTGTTAGGGAATAGGACGGCCAAGGATGTATTAGAGACGCGCGAGTTCATTGGGTGATGGTGGGAGTGATACGGACGACGTCGCCATTATGAATATTTTAAATGAAGCAAGGCCAAGAAGCGGATCAGAGTACTAAATCTAGCATAATCGGGAGGATGATGGCGACAGAGAGATCTGGAGCGTGATAGGAAAATAGAGGAAGTAGATAGGTTCGCCGGTGGGAACAGAAGCCGTAGAGAGTGGATCCACACACAAGCACGGAGTACTAGTATGAGTCATAACAAAGTGAAGAAGAGTAAAAAGGAAGTGAGGAGAAATAGATATCACAAGTATGTACAAAAGTGAGGATATTGTCACGGCTGTAAGTACAACATCTCTGAGCTATCCACTTCATACTTTCTCCCCACAATTGTCGCTATTATATAATGACAAGTTCATTCTTTTCTCCGCCCTTTCTAGCTGTCCTCTTTGTGTTCGGCTTTGATCTGAAAACGATTTATTTTTCCATACTGGTCTTTTTCAGCCTCGATTTCCACCCTCACTGTTTTCGATCTTTTCCAGTTAAGAAACACCAACTGGGAATTGTAATGTATTTCTTTTAAGGGATGTGGTGGTAAGACGATCTATGAATAATCTGTGAGTTGTTTCATTCCAAGTACATTTCGAGAGAGACGAGGGAAGTCGATCATCGGAAGCAGTTAGTTCAACAGCGCGTGGAGAACTGTTAAGGGAATTTGTTATAGATTCAGGATTAATAGAGGTGTCGACAGAGCGCTTCTCAGGTGTCGCTGATGAAAGAGATGGTTACAAAACAGGTATCCGATCAGTTTCTTTGCGGTATTTATGATAGAGCTTAAACTGTGACAGGAACGACTTACAAGGCACAATTCCCACAAGCAGGAAGATCAATACGATGATATTAATAAAAGTAGTGTTTAAGATGTAGTGTAGCCGGCTCTTAAGCTGAGAGTATGTGTCGTAGCCAATGCCTGTGAGCACTACATATATCCTATCATTTCATTTCACCGTGCTAAGGCTCTATAGTCATCGGCCTTGGTAGCTGTAGGCCTGGCTTAAACTGTTAAACTATAATTAATTAAGTTAGGCAAAATCCAGAATTAGCAAATTGAAGTTCCCGTGGGTAGAGGTGGCTATATTAAGGTGGACATTGTTGGCGGTTGCTCGGCCCCACGAACTGGCCCCCAGCTTGTCGCGCCCGCGGACGACGGTCTATCGATGAGAAGGCCCAAAGTCAATACTATCTCTACCCATGGGAAGACAAAGTCATGGCTAAGTTCTTGGTTCAACAGGATGCTCTTGGACGCTCTGTCCAAATAAAGCATAGGACCTAGACGTTGGCTCGCAATTTCGGTGTAGGCTAAAATCCAGTGGCAGAAAAATGGCGGTGTCGATTGCTGAGGCTGCATTTAAGCGACATCTAGAACATCTTACGTTTGTGTATTCATTTAGGGTCTACCACGGTCATCTTGCGCGCCCCATCATCTTGCGCGCGCTGTATATGCGCTCCACATGCGATCAGCATACAATCAGTCTGCATTTCATCATGACAAAAAATAATTCTTCGAAAAGTCCAGAATACGAAATTCAAATACAATCTGCACTTATTGCACTTTCTGAAAATACATTTTTATCTATTGTTGAGGCTGCACGCACATTCAAAGTTGCTGCATCAACACTTCGAAGCAGGTTTAACGGTCGTACTTCGCATACTAAAGCTAAAGAAACACAACAACTATTAACAAAATCCGAAGAATCAATTTTAATTCACTGGATCAAACGATATACTATCGCAGGAACTCCTATTACACGTTTGTTGTTGAGTGAACTTGCACAACTCCTGCGAGAAAGGCGCGTTTATCACGCGTCTCACCTGCGTCCCGCATACATCTATCTTGAATCAATTGGCGCCAACTGGATCGATCGCTTTATCAAACGACATCCTGAGATTCGCAATATGTATACTGCTCAGCTAGAGTCTACTCGCATGAATGGCGCAACTGAAGAGACGGTGAATCGCTGGTTCGATGCACTTGAAGCGCAGCAGAAAAAGCATGGATACAATACTACAGATATTTACAACATGGACGAGTCAGGATTTGGTATTGGCGAAGAATAATCATCCAAAATGCTAGTTCACCTTGATGTCAAAAAGAGACAGAAAGTTGTAACAGGCAAATAAGAATGGGTTATTGTGATTGAATGTATCAGCGCGGCAGGTGAAGCAATTGCGCCTCTCTTGATCTTCAAAGGTGCACAGCTGAATATATACTGGCTCAACGCAGATACCCCATCAGAATATCGCTTCGCAACTAGCAAGAATGGCTGGACATCAAATGAATTGGCATTGAAATGGTTAACTGAGATTTTCGATCCTTTAACACGCGAACGATGTGCGAATCGCCGGCGTCTACTTATCGCAGACGGCCATGGAAGCCATATTCGAGCCGATTTTATCGCATACTGTATGGAGAACAAGATTGACCTCATGATTATGCCGCCATATTGTTCGCATATCCTTCAACCACTAGATGTGGGTGTGTTTTCTGCGTTTAAACGGTTCCACATATGCGAGACAGTTGCGCTCTGCCGGCTCAGCAAACAACGTACGCCTAAGACAGAATGAATCGAAATTTTCACTCAAGCGCGTGATATGGCTATGTCAAAGGAAAATATTCGTGCCGGTTTTCGAGGCGCAGGTATAATACCTTTGAATCGCAGGCGAGTCCTCGATGAGTTACCTGCTACACAAAATACACCCAATACAAAGGCTTCTACACCACCTAATTCGGCCGATTTGGATTCCTCATTGCTTAAGAGCTCTTCTCCAGAAGCTGTTGAACTTAGTAAATCAAACAAAAAGTTCACAGAAACCTTGGACAAGAGTAGCACAGTTGGTTCGCCGGTAAAGCGGTATGCTGAGCGCATGACCCGATTGTGCGAATCGCAAAACGCCACAATCGCAATTATGGCAAAACAGTTGGCAGATCAATCAAAACTTCTTAGTAAACGAAAACGCAATACTAAGGGTAAAAGAGTTGAATTAGATGGTATTAGCGTGTATACAACTGCGAATGTGTTGCGAATTGCATGCGCATCAGAGGTAAAGCCGTATGCGAAACGCCGTCGTGGACGACCAGCTAAAGCTGCACTCAAAAAAAAAGACTCAGAAGAGATAAATTATGTATCTAGTGATTCATCAGATAGCTCAGTTTTAGATTTGGAGATGTGGTTGTGAAATGCATAAGGTTTGAGTGGTTATCGCATGTGGAGCGCATATACAGCGCGCGCAAGATGATGGGGCGCGCAAGATGACCGTGGTACACTCGTTGGAACGTTGGGCGTCCCCTCGACACCACCTCACGACCACCTCAAAAATTAGCGTATTTTCGTTTTT
>JAGEMR010000216.1:0-32374 GCA_021030915.1 Astrothelium macrocarpum
TTTGTTCAAGGGCTCACGCTGAGCTTCTGAGCCTTTTGTTCAAGGGCTCACGCTGAGCTTCTGAGCCTTTTGTTCAAGGGCTCACGCTGAGCTTCTGAGCCTTTTGTTCAAAGGCTCACGCTGAGTCGTTTCGGGTACAACGCTTTCCTAGCGTTCCTAACAAAAATTATTGAATAACGAATAATGAATAAATAATTCAAAATAAAAATATTTTAAAATAAATAAAAATAAAAAAAATAATAAAAAATATCAAAAAAAATTCAAAATATTATGATAATAATAAAAAATCGTATAAATAAAAATAAAATATTTTTTGATTAAAATCGTTTACGATATATAAAATAAATTTTATAATATTATTTAAATTAAAATAATTATATTAAATAAAATATATGAATTAATTCTATTGATTCAATTTTATCCGATTTAATTATTTATTATTGTTATTGAGGTAATTGAATTCGAACGTTCGGTGGTGAGAATTGATTTGGTGGTCGCGCCGCGGGATCGGGCGCGCCGTGGTGGAGACTCCTACCCTTGGACGAAGACAATCACTCTGCGCAGCATTGTCAATTTTCACCGTAGCTTCCACTGCTTGCGGTGGTGCACAAACCCTGGACCAACTGTACGTTTAGTCTAATTCTATAACAGATAGAACACTTATGAATCACCTCACCTAATTCTATAAGTCTATAAACTAATCTACGCAGAATTGTTTTTCGTGCCTTTCAAGGTCTTGGTGGTTCCGGTCTTCAATCCTTGACTTTTGTAATTATTGCCGAACTAGTAACGCCTAAAAAGTACGCCCTTATGGCTGCCATTGCGTCCATAACCTTCGTACTTGGCTTCCTATTTGGACCACTCTTTGGAGGGGCAATTGTCAGCAATACCACGTGGAGATGGATCTTTCTTTTGATGTGAGCTAAAGACTAATGCTACCATATGCTTGAGCTCTACACTGACCTAGAAGCGATGAAGGCTTCCAGTTGGAGTTATCACATTTGTTCTTATAGTCGTCTTCATTCCTGTCGGGTTTCCAGATATCACCTCTACGCGTAGGGCCATTCGACTGAACAAGCTAAAGGAAATCGATTTTCTTGGGGTTCTCTTGTTATTTGCATTTATAGCATTTATAATAAGCCCGCTCGAGGAAGCTGGAAATGAATACGCCTGGTCGTCACCCACCGTTATTGTTCTTCTTGTACTAGCCGCTCTCTGCGCCATTGCCTTTCCGGCATGGCAAGGTTACTTGGACTACAGGGACGGAAGTCGGCAGCCGGTCTTGACATGGAGACTTATAAACAACCGTATATTCATGAGTGCTTTTCTGTATGCGTTCGAACCTGGCCTTTATTCGCTTTGCTAATATCTCGCAGTATCACTTGTTTTGCTGGTGTTCCCTTGTATGTTGCTACAATTGAAATCCCTCAAGAATGGCAGACAGTAGAAAATGCCACCGGACTGGATTCAGGCGTCAAGCTATTACCATTTACCCTCTTCTATTCAGTCGGTACGGCAACAGCAATGATACTGTCGTCCAAGGTCCATGTGCCCGTCGTTTTTGTTGTATTTCTAGGCGCCTCGTTACAAATCATCGGCGCGGGAACTGTATCGCTGATACCGCTTCGCACTGGGGCTGGGAAGTACATATCCGAGATGGTCTTAGGCACTGGCATTGGCGTAAGTGTTGGTGTGTCAGTGCAATTGACGCCACAGCTTATCCGCGGCAAAGATCAAGGTCAGGCTATTAGCATTGATTCATCATTGACTACTTAAGCTGATAATCGAATAGCAGCGGCTATGGGTGCTATAACTCAAGCTCGAGCACTAGGAGGTGTCGTTGGTTTTGCAATCACTAACAATGTGTTCAATACCTACATTAGAACTCATCTATCGAGCGTGGTGACTGCTGATCAGCTAACTCAGCTGTTGGCATCCGTCACCACTGGCCTTGCAGCATTGCCAATCAGTGCTCAAGAGACAGTCAGAGCAACTCTTGCTCGGGCTTACGATGTTCAGATGCAAATTATGATTGGATTCGGAGTAGCACAAATTCTTGTGGTCGCCCTGATGTGGGAGAAAAAGTTTAGGAGGCTCGTGTAAGCTAATTTGGAAATAATCATGTTTTTGGCCTGAGATCCGGCTTCTTAGGGGCCAGCCATGGGGGAGACTCATGAATATCGATTTCTGGGTTGAAAAGGATATAACCAGACCTAGCAGGGCGAAATCAAAGTGGAAGTGAGCACAATTGCCTGGAAATCCCGCAAAGACTATTGTTAGAAAATTTTCATGCAATGATAGAGACTATACGTTTGTTTCAACATTCAATATAGCTATCAGGTTCCATGTCTAAATTTTACAATTGATGTGTTCCGCACCAGCCTACGACGTGATAGTACATACATGCTTACTTCATTCACCACCTGACAGACTGAAACGATGATGGATATGGAATTCGAGATCACTCTATTTCTTGCAATGGTATTGTCATAGCCAGAGATCTTTCTCGATGCCGCTACAGTTCCTATATTGCGACTGGTTGAGCTGCAGACTCTTAGTAGCGCGGACAGCGCAAGCAACGTACACAATCCACATCACGCGGTAGCAAAGTCATGAGCCTTGCTCCAAGAAAAGTCGCGTTTTGTGCATCGCTTGTTCCGGTCAGGACGGCTCGGTACTGCAGATGAAGGTATGTTGCAACCCAGTGACCTGTGTATACCCTAACGGAGGTCTAGGGTCTGCAGCAGCTGAAGCGAGAGATCGGCAGGGAATGAATTAAGAGATGCAAACCTACTACCCTTTCTACTAGCGATGGATTGAGAAAGATTGTAACATAGTCAGCACAATCTCCCTCTTTGAGGAATGTTGTAAAGAGGTAAATGGCTTTTACAACGCACTTACGCTTGAATATTTTGCTCAATGACGAGTCCTTTGCGTTTAAAACAAAAAGATCAAAGCCGCATTATGGGATACGAACTATGATCTACTTAAATATGATCTACTTAAATGCGGCAAACAATGATTCTTCTCTTGTCTGTTTTGTCGTTGCCTATGCTCATGAAAGATTTGTGCAAGCTACCGGGCTAGGCAGACATTCGGTCGATGACATATGGAGATGACAAGAGTAGGAAAGTGCAGTGATGATTACGATAAAGTATCGCACTACTTTATGTATTAAAACCGATCAGAACAGTAACGAGGCTATGCTATTTCGGGAACTCGGCTGTATGAGAAAATAGAAGCCGTTACTTTCGAGGAAAAACCTAAAGCTCTCTGCATTTAGATGACTGCCATTCGGCTTTTACGACTGCGCTCGCTCAAGTGCGGCTGACAAATTTCCGAAGTGAATGCAAGGCGAGTGCATCGCTGACCACAATCCGCCGTTAGTGGCGCCTGTCGTCGTAAGACAAATCGGCATCGGAATCGCCGACTCAATATCTGATGCGTTGCATGTGGATACATATGATTACTGGTCACTGGTTATGACGCGGAGCAATATTTCATTCGAAGTTGTCTTCTGTGTATAAGGCACGTATGAGGTGTGTGGCTGCAGGATACCGCACTCCTGCAGTCTGTACTTTTCGCTAGCTTTCGAGAGCGAGCTGCATATGCCAAACGCGGAAGCTCCTCCGTCTGTGCCTCTTCTGATCTCGCTTTGTAACTCTTGTTTCATGTCTGTACTTGAAAGCAAATACGAAGATCCAACACCTATCCTTGACTGTACATTGCAATACTACTAGTATCCACTTCTCCACACACATCCTCCGACCAGGCAAGGAACTGCTCTTGTTTTGTTGTGGTATTTGTCCCCGAACCTTCAGAAAATAAGGCCTGATCAACGCCTCAGGGATTAAAAGACCAACAGTATCGTCTCGTCGCCTATGTGCTTGCTTTTGGTTAATTACCTTCCCAAAGGGTCCCAGGTTACACAAGGCCAGAGCAAATGACCTGCGACCCATTCGATACTATCCCGATGTACTAGGCAGCAGCCTTGACAAAGAACAAGCTTGTTTTCACGACCAGTCATATAGCAAGTTTGACGCTTCAGAAAAATCCATCAATCACCTCTACAATCATCTGATTCTTCAGCACCGTCGGGCTGTCACGGCTGATACGGACCATGCCATCTTCACGCTATTTTGATCAACTTCCAGCTTTTCCGTCCAATATTCCGACGGCTGATATTCCTACGATTTCGCTCCAAAATCTCAATGACGGTAGCAATGATGAGTCCAAAAAGTTGTTCGAGGCATGCAGAGAGCACGGCTTCTTTTTGCTAGACCTCCAAGGCACCCAAAAAGGAGAAGCGTTGATATCGGCTGCCGAAGCCATGTTCGACGTGATCACAGCGATCCAGAATCTAGAGAAAAATACGCTGGATCAGTATGCTTTTGACCCACCACGAACTTTGTTAGGGTATGCCTCGCTATTTTCTTTGTTCTTTAATCACGAGGATACTCATTCGCGTGTCTTGACTGTCTACAATCATTGATTAATCCACTTAAATTGCTTGATCTTCGTTAGCTGACATGCCTGTTTCGTGCCAGATATAAGAGCAAAGGTAAGCAGAAAACAGACGATGGGAAGCTCGATGCTATGGAGATGTACACCTTGGGCCAAGATGATATGGTCGGCAACAGTGCTCCGCGGGAGCAACCGCAGCCAATAGAACAGCAGCGCCAGAAGATTGCTGGATTCTTTCATCATGCACATGACGCAATCGCCATAGTAATGTCTCAGCTTGATAAAGAGCTTGGTTTGCCGACTGGTACGCTCGCAAGCCTCAGTCCCCTAGACCAACCATCCGAAACGTCTTTACGATTGCTTTGGAGCCGGCCCGAATCTCCCGAGCTTGACGAGAACCGGCGGATAACACTTGGCGGTCATACGGACATTGGCCTCATCACACTCTTGTTTCACGTGGCTGGAGGTTTGCAAATATTGCCAGGAGAGAGCGAGAACGTGTCTTCGAACTGGCGTTATATTAAACCGCAGCCCGGTTGCGCTCTGATCAATTTGGGCGATACGATGGTTGAATGGACCGGCGGCTTGCTTAGGAGTGCTCTCCATCGTGTCATGACAGCGCCTGGCGATCAGGCAAAGTCAGTCAGACAAAGCATGGCGTATCTCGTTCGCCCAGACCAGAGATAGACGATGCGCAGGCTCAAAAGCAGCATCATTCCACCCGTGGGAGAGGGTGAAGTGGAGGACACTCGGTCCGTAACGGAATGGGCTGGTGAAAGGTCGCTTCAAATTCTAAGAGGGGAGTTGAGGCCGCCAGGCATGGTGACAGAATAAGTGGGACAACCAAACCCGCGTTCCCCCATCAACCCCACCAAATTTGCTAGTAAACAGTGGATATTTTGGGCCATTTCATCACAACATATTGAAAATGAAACAATTTAATTAATTAATTAATTTCTCATTTTATTAATATTTGATGGAAAGATTTTGATTATTCAAATATGTATATAAACGATTTTATATAATCAATATCTATTTATTGATTTTATTCTGAATTAATTGATTTTATTTATAATGAATAATTCTGATAAATTATTTTTATATAAAAAAATCACGGTGATTTATATGAATTCATTATTTAATAATCTTTTAAATGATTTTAATGATATTAAAATTAGAATTATAAAAATAATTTATATATAATTTGATATCATATTTTTATTTAAAATTCATAATAAAATTATATTTTGAATGATTATCATAAATGTTATTTTTATTTTTTTTAAAAATAATATATTTTCAAAAATATTTAAATAAAATAATCTAATATTTACGTAAAATAAATAAATAAATATTATTTAAAATTTTCATATATTATTTTTATATAAAATTGTCAATTTTTTTTTAATTCCAATATAAATATAATTCAATCTTAAAATTTTAATCAATAATAATCTAATAATATAATATAATATTATTTTTTTGAAATTTGAATTATATATAATCAGATTCATAATATTTCTAATATTATCGAATAATCTAATAATAATTCTTTTGACCAATAATAAAATGAATTTTATCAGAAAAATATATAAATTTTTAATCTTTATTTATTCAATTAAAATGATTTCTGATAAAATCAATTCAGTTATTTTTTAATATAAATTTAATTTATCTATTTTAATATATTTTATAACAATAATAATCTTATTCAATAAATCGCCTTTTTAATATACAAATATTATATGAAAAATCCAATTAAAAATATATATTCAAAAATATTAAAATATAATATTTAAAATTGAATATAATTTAATAAAAAATGGTTATAATCAAAATATAACTGAAGATTCAAATTCATTCTGATTTTATAATTGGATTTATATATTTAAAAATTATGATATTAAAATAATGATAAATAATAAAACGAGAATAATTAAATATTTAAAAGATTTCATTTTTAAATTAATGATAAAATGACGAATAATTATTTTCGATTTTAAATATTTATTTTAAAATAAATCGATGAAATATATAAATGATTTTATTTAACTGACGAAATAATAATTCATAATTAGATGAGTCAACCCCCACCGCTTGGCGCAAACCATCGTTTGGGACACGCATTATATGCGCTCCATTTACGACGAATATTAATTAATCATGATTATTAAAAATTCTTCAAAAAATATAAAATATAAAAATCAAATATAAATTATTATTATTATATATTTTAAAAATTCATTTTTGTTGAGAATATACAGTTCAGGAGGATAATATCGCTTAGGGATCCCAGTCAGGATTAGCGTAAGAAGAAGAGGACTTCGTCCGCTTCTCTTCCATCATCTCATCTATATCTATCAATTCATTAATTAGCACACCAGCAAACAATACAATTGGCAATTTCTTTTATAATAATTCTATGAACGTTATTCTGAATATTCTTATTTCCATTATATTATTTTAGAATCTATATTTAATAGATTATGAATCCGGATTTCGTAAAAGGCCATTCAGAATTATAATCGTATCACAATATTATATAACATCGTTCATTATAAAAAGGCTTTTTCAATCTATTTATTCAGAGGATATAGAAATTGAAGGATATCATCGTTTTTTTCCATCCGCCGTATATATAAAATTTCAGATAACCTCAATTGAAATATTATTATTTTCTAAAAATGTATTTAAATCGTGAAAAGGATATATCAAATCAATTAATTTTAAAAAATTATATTAATTAGATTCTAATTAAAAAAAACAGAATTTGAATAAAATCTCAAATATTAATGATTAAAAATTATTATTATTTTTTATTTTATTTATTTTATTTTTATAATTCGATTCGATTTTATTTAATTATTTTATAAATAATAATATCTGAATTCGTAAAATAGAAATGATTTATAATTCTTTTAATATATTTAAATTATAAATTATGATTTTGATAGATATTTAAATGATTCATCAATAAATAAATATATTAAATCATTAATTCAATATTATTTTTTAAAAATATCAATTTTTTAATTTTTCAATTAATATTATTTAATCTTTTTATCAAATTTGAAAAAGATTCTAATATAATATTATATTAGATCGGCCAATATATATTAATAGAAAATGATAAATATATAATAAAATATGATCAAATAAAAGAAATCTGAATAATATTCAAAAAAAAATATAAAAGAAAATTCCAAAATTTTTATCAGAAATTATCAAATTTAATATATCATATATAGAATGAATGATAATATAATAATAGAAGAAATTTGGATATATTTAAATTTTTTATCAAAAAAGATTATTATAATTGAATCAGATTATAATATATATTTGATCCTAAAATATTATATTTAATAATTTTTATCAGTTTTATTTTTAAAATATAATTTAATATGAAATATGATTAATATATAAAATAAAATAGATATAAATAAGATATTTTAATTATTCTATAAAAGAAAAGATAATATAAAAATGGAAAATATAATTATATTTGTTAAACGATCTTTTAATAAATAATAATTTATATAAATGATATATTTTTTTTATAATTAAAAGAATCATTTTATTAAAAATTATTTAAATTATGAAATGATGAAATAGATTATCAAATCAATAATTAAAATAAATAAAAATTATAAAATTATAAAAAAATAATTATTAAATTGAAAATTATCAAATTCAGATGATCTAAAATTTTAAATCAAAAAATTGAATTTAAAATTTAAAAAATTAAAAAAAAAGAATAAAAATAAATTGAATTAATATCATCATAAAATTCATATTATTTAAGAAATCTTTTTAATATTTTTAATTATATTTTCATTAATATATATATTTTCAAATGATGAATATGAAATTATAAAATTCGTATAAATTGAAAAAATAAAAAATAAATTTTCATATATTTAATGGATATTCAATTTTTATATTTTAATTCATATAATTGATAATAATTAATTTTTTAAAAGACCATTAATAATGATTTCAAAAAAATGGATTAAAATTGATAAAGAATATTTTTTATTTAAAAATATGAAAAATATAATTATAAAAGATAATAAAAATAATGAAATTATTTTATATATTCTATTTATATTTAAATTCGAAATTAATTTAATTTTTGAATAGAAATTTTATTATAATTATTATTTAATTGATTTAATATCATTAATAATTTTTATTATTATTAATCAGAAATAAGAATTAATTTTTATAATAAAAATTTAAAATGGAATATATATTATATAAAATATTCTGAATCAATTATAAATAAAAATCTGTAAATATCAAAATTAATATAATGAATTAATTATATCCGTAATTAATTAAAATATTAATCAATTTCAGATGGAATATGAAATGATTTTATATATTGATAAAAATCAAATTAGAATATTATTTTGATATTAAAGATTTGATCATTTTGAAGATCAAATTTTACGTCAATTTTATAAAATGATCATTTTAAATAAAATGATTTTTATTATAAATAAAGACGTTTTATATAAAATTTATATTCATATCAAAATTAGAAAAATATGAAAAAAAATAATAAAAAAAAAATCATTTATTTTTGAATTAATTTTTATAAATATTTACGATTTTATTAAAAAGATTTATAATAACGAATGATATTTTTTATATATTATAAATAATTATTTTAAAAAATATTAAATTTTTCTATTAAAAATAAAAAAGGAGATTATAAAAATTCTTTCAATCTAAAAATTAAAAATGAAATGAAAAATAGAATTTATATTAAAATTTATATATTTTGATAATATAAAAAAATTATTTAAAATAATTAAATAATAAAAAAAGGAATTTGATATAAATTCTAATTTAATAAAATTATATAATTTAATATAAAATAGATCTATTGAAAAAAATATCCAAATTTTAGAAAAAGATATAAAATCAATATTAAAAAAAATCGCTTTTTCAAATGAATTCTGATCTGAAATTTTAAAAACTGGAATATATATACGGAATTAAATAATTATTGAATTAGAAATTGATAGATAAAAAATTTTATTAGAAGAAGTCTTTTATGGAATCAAATTATTAATTGATTATATTCGAATTTGGAAATATAAGATATATTTTTATATTAATCCAAAATTTCTATTTGAATAATCAGATAAATTTATAAATAAAAGAAAATTAGAAATATTTATTGATTATAAAAATAATATTATAAAATAATATAAAATATGGATATCTGATAAAAAAATAATAATTAAAATTTCAATAAATAATATATAATTCAATGAAAATAAAAAAATCGTATATAAAAATTTAAATCTTTCAATTAATATCATTTTAAATATTATTTCAATTAGAAATTTAATAAAAAGATCATTAAAATCAGAAATTTAGAAATATGTATTATTTTATATCAAAATTCCGTTATAAAAAAAAATAAATAATAAATTAATTGAAAGATTTTCAGAAATGAATTATAAAAAAATAATCAAAAATTCAAATTAAAATATTATGAATAAAACGATATAAAAAGAATAAAAAATTTCTATTAATCAAAAAATTAAAAAAAATAAAAAATAAAAAAAGAATAATGATAAGAATCCAGATCAATTTTAAATGAAAATATTTCAAATTCTATTTATAATTATTATAAAAATAGAATCAGATAATTCTATCAAAATTGATTAAATATTATTTATCATTAAAATCAAAAAAATTTCTGAATTTAAAATATATAATGAAATTATCAATAATCTAAAATGGGGATATATATAGAAAAATATTATTAATAAAGAAATATAGATATTTATTATCAATAATATCTGAAAAATGATATCTCAATCAAAAGGATTAAATATCATCATTTTTAAATGAATATTCAAAATCAAATATAATATTGATAGATCAATTAAAAAATTTAAAATAAAATTTATTATCAGAAATTTTTTATAAAAATTCAGAATTAATTTTAAAAAGATATTTATATTAATTATTTGATACGATATATTATAAATATTTATAATCATAATTTATATAGAAGATTTTAAAATATATAATATAGATATTAATAATATTTTTATTAAATCTTTTTTGAAGAAAGATATTTATATGACAAATCCATCAGATATTTTTCTTCTATCAGAGACATATTTTTATATTTTATAAAATTTATATAATCTGAAATAAATTATATGAAATTAGAATCAGTATTATATTATAAAAATGGAAAAATTCAATTTTAAATAAAATGAAATAGATTTTTATTTATTCATTTAATCAGAAAAGAATTTCATAATTCTGATATATATCGATAATATCATAATCGCCGGAAAAAAATCAAAAGATATTCAATAATTCAAAAATACCTTTAATATTATATTTAAAATTAAAAATTTAAAAAAAATTCTGAAAATTCTGAAAATTCAAATAATACAAAATCGAATTAAAGAAATTCTACGATTTAATCAAATATATTATATTTAAAATATTTTTTTGGAATTTTATATAAATAAAAATAATATCAATTCAGTCAGATCGTCCATAAATTCATATAAAAATTTTCGATTAATAGATTTTAATAATAATAGAATAAATAAATAAAAATACGTCAAAAAGATCGGAAAATGAATATATCTAAAAATCCAGATCAGATCAGATATTATTTTTATATTTAAAAGATTGAATTAATATTTTAAAAATTTAATAAATTTTCATATATTAATATTAAAGAAATTGAATTAATATATTCAATCAAATAAAAATTTCGGAATTATATTTTATAAAAATCATTTAGATATTCTATTTGAATATTCTGATTCAGATTATATTATAAATAAAATAGATAGAATATTTATTTTAAAAAATATATTTATTTTTATTGAAAATCCAATTTCATGAATGAATAAAAAATAGAAATTAATAATAATATTAATAATAAAAATGGAATATATAATAATATATAAATATATAAAATAATTTTAATGAATTATTCAAATTTTGAAAAATATGAAATAAAAATATCTGATTGAATTTTTTTTTTTTAAAATCAATCGTAAAAAAAAATCAAAAATTTATTTTTGATTCATTTATCAGAATAATAATTAGATTTTAAAAAAATAATCAGATTATATTGATATTAATAAAAAATATATATATTCATGAATGATTAAAATATATTAATATTATTTATTATTATATATGAATATTATGATAAATAAAACGAATTATTATTGAATTTGTTTCCAATTCTAATATAATAATTGATGGATTAATCAAATCTAAAACTGATTCTAATTTTCAGATATTTATTCAATAATTCGGACTGACGGAATATTGATCTTCAGATCTGAAAAAAAGTGTTGAGAATATACAATTCAGAAGAATAATATCGTTTAAGAATTCCAGTCAGAATTAGTGTAAGAAGAAAAGGATTTTGTCCGTTTCTCCTTCATCATCTCATTTATATCTATCAATTCATTAATTAGCACACCAGCAAATAATACAATTGGCAGTTCCTTCTATAGTAGCTCTGTGAGCGTTATCCTGAGTGTCCTTACTTCCACTGCACCATCTTAGAGCCTGTATTCAACAATTTTTATTAATTCGTGAAATTGTATAATAATTTGAAATCGTTGAATTAATTTTAAAATGTAAATTTAATAAAAATATTTCGTATATCAAAAATCAATAATAATAATAATTTTTCATAAATTCTGAAGAATTAATTCTAATATATTTAATTAAATAAATTATTATTTCAGAAATATCAATTATATATTTATTATTATTTGAATTTATATAATTAATATATTTTAAATACGTTGAATATATATTATATAAATAAATTATTTATATTATATTTGAATCAATCGATTATAATTAAATTAATCGTTTTATTAAATAATATTCTGAAATTGTTAATATATATATATATTATTTAGAATTTATTTATATATAAAAAATAAATCATAAAATAATGAATCATTAATTTGATATATTTGAAATATAATAAAAAGAATATAAATATAAATTTTATAATATTTATAATATAAATAAATTTAGATTTGATATTGATAAAAAATAATCATTTAAAATATTAATCCATTTTGATATAAAAAAAAAATAAAAAATTATGATAAAAAAATAAAAATAGATATTAATAATTAAATATATTAATATAATAAATGAAATATTTACGTTTCTGATGATTTTTAAAAATAAATATATAAATATATACTAATTTTCTGAAAAAATATTATCAGAATATCATTTTATAATTAATAAAAATGACTGAATATTAAATGATTTAAAATTATAATAATTGATAGAAATTTTTAAATTTCAAATATATAAATAATATATAAATTATTGATATTTATTTATTATAAATGATTATAATAATTATATACAAATTTTTTTTATCAAATATTATATAAATAAAAAAATTAATCTTATAATATTATCATTTTATTATTTATATATATTTTAATTATTTAATATAAATATATTTTTTATATTTAAATGATTTTATATAAATAAAATAATTACGTTTTATAAATTCAATATATAATAGATATTTAAAATAGAATGAATTGAAATATTCATTTAAATACGTAATATAATTATATCAAAAAAAATATTTATATTAATTTTTAAAATATAGATATAATATCTTTGAATTATAAACAAATTTTAAATGAATTATTTTAAATATAATTATTATTATATATAAAAATTTTTATATCATTTGATTTAAATAATTTAAATTATTTATTATTAAAAAATTCTTTTTTAAAAATTATTAACGTGGTTTACCACTCAGCCGGTCATATCAGTCAGTCGGTCACTTTCCGCACCAGAAAACCACTTAAACTTTTGTCGCGTTCTAACTTTTTAACGACTATGTCAATTTATGCTAAAGAAGAGAATATTACTCTTGCTATTAATGCAATTCAGTCTGCAAAATTTCAAGGCAAAAACTTAAGCCAACGCGCAGCTGCGAAGCATTACAACATCCCACAGAACTCATTAAACGACAGAATAAACAACCGACAACAACGCGCGTCAATTCAACCACAACGCCATAAACTGGATCAATTTGAAGAGCAATCGCTAGTCAAATACATACTCGATCAAGATTCAAAAGGGTTCCCATTGCGCCTTTCTAATGTGGAAAATATGGCCAATCTTTTATTGAAATCGCGCGGAGGCAAGCCAGTTGGCAGGTACTGGACAAGACGATTTATCGACGCACAACCAGACCTCAAAACCAAATTCAATCGCCTATACGATTATCAAAGAACATTACAAGAAGATCCAAAGATTATTTCGGATTGGTTTGAGTTATTACGCAATATAATGAATAAATATAGGATACATGAAAAGGATATCTATAATTTTGATGAAATAGATTTCATAATGGATATAATAATCGCGTTAATGGTGATAACACGTGTTGAAAGACGTGACAAAGCCAAATCTGTATAATCTGACAATCGGGAATGGGCTATAATCATTGAATATATCAATACTAAGGATTGATATATCCCGCCTTTTATCATCATTTAAGGCGCCTACCATCTCGCGAATTGGATTATAGAATCAGAATTTCCCGGCAACTGGATCATCAAACCTATTCCCAATGGATGGACCGATAATAAAACAGATTTGGATTGGATTCAACATTTTGACAAACATACAAAAGACTATTTAAAAGATATATATCGATTATTAATTATTAATGGACACAAAAGCCATTTATCAGCCGAATTCAATAAATTTTATGACGAAAATAAAATTATTCCAGTCAGTATGCCTGCATATTCATCTCATTTATTTCAGCCATTGGATATCGCATTATATTCACCTCTAAAATACGCGTATGATGATGAAATCAATCTGTTGATCAAAACTGCGATTAATCACATCACCAAATCCGAATTCTTTATCACGTTTAAATCCGCCCATTTCAAAATTTTTACGGAACCAAATATCAAATCTGGATTCAGAGGAGCTGGAATTGTATCTTGGAATCCAGATTCTATGATTTCCAAATTAGATATTCATTTAAGAACACCTACATCATCAGATAGTCATCCATCAACCGTTCATGAATGGGAATCGCAAACCCCTTCCAACCCCCAACAAACAATCAAACAATCCAATTTTATCAAAAAACGAATTTCTGCTCATCAAGGAAACTCTCCAACACCAATTATTGAAGCTGTAAATCAGATGGCGAAGGATGCGCAGGCAATGGCGCATTCAATTACCTTTTTGACTGAACGAGTGCGTATTCTTGAAGACGCAAATATGGCACTTGCAAAGCGTCGGAGGGCCAAAAAATCACGTGTACAACTTGAAGGAGCACTTAATATAGATGATTCTATAAAGCTACTGGCTGAGAAGGGTTCGAAGAAGCGGTGCATGCCTGATGAAGACGAAAATAATAATCCATCAAAAAAGACGACAGCGGCTTTACGATGATGTGGTAATTGCGGCATAATTAGGCACAATGCATGTACTTATAACAAAATTGAAGAAGTAGATATTGAATCAGAATCCGATGAAAAATAAATAAATTTTCAAATTGTTGTTATGTGTATTAATGTTGATGGGGTATCTGATGCGGAAAGTGACCGACTGACTGATATGACCGGCTGAGTGGTAAACCACGTTATATTTTTTTTTAGAATATTTAAAATTGAAAATAAAGAATTATTGGTGAAAATTGAAAAGGAAATTTTTTTAAAATATTTTATAATGTTATTGAGTTTATAAATTATTATAATATAGATCATATTATATTTCGTCCGGATTCATTTAATTCGGATTCCGATTATTTTTGTTATGATCCTAGGTATCCTTGGGGTCAAGTCTACTTGGGATCAAGGTGGCTTCTGAAGTGAGTCGGTAAAGGACTGAACTAACAAAGATAATATTTTGGTAATTCAAAATTCTACTGAAGACGTTATCAAAGACTAATTTAGAGAATGGCTTTGAATACGACGAGATCATGACTGATTCCGTCGGATTCCTATATATCTAAACTGCTCACTGGCGTCGTGGTGACCCTTACGACCGTTGGGGTGAGCCTCACCAAGAGAAGGGTGATGCTCACGATCCTTCTGATGAGCTCGCGGGCTTCCGGGTGAGCTACATGTAACGGCCGTACCGATTGGTCGCCGTGCACCTGTGTTGCCATGGTGCCATAACAATTTTCCAATTTATTCTTCTTCTAATATTTATTGGTAGGACGTCAATTAATAGAATCAGTTAATGAAAATAGAAGAATAGAGGATAGAATGATGAGATCGAATATAATGGATCTGCCGGATAGAAGGCATATTCTGTTATTTATCAGAAATATTTATTTATTTCATTTTCTTTTGATATATTTCCGTTTATATCATATTTTCGGAATGATTATTAGATTATTATCTGATTTGGAATTGTATATTTTGAAGGCCGTTTTTATTTTATTCTTTTATTATTCAAAATCGACGGAAGGATGATGTCTATAATTATAAAAATCCCATTTCAGTCTATCATTTACATTCGAAAATATGACTAAAACGGATGATGAAAGGAAGAGGGTCATTATAGAAATAATCAGAATATACTGATTCATTTATATATAATATATTAAAAGATTGTGTTTGAGATTGAATAAGATGGTAGAAATCGTTTGGAGTGGCTTATGAATGTTTATAAAAAGAGATAGATATATTAAATATTGAAAAAGGAATAAAAAGAATAATAGTTATTAGATAATAGAATAATTAATAATGAAAATGATAAAATGAATAGCGAAAAAGATTAATAATTAAAAGAAAATTGAAAATAAATGATATTTATTATAAAGAAGAAAAAGAAATGAAAAAAAAAAAATGAGAAAGAAATATGAGAAATGGAATAGAAATTTGGAAGAATAGGAGATTATAAAAATAGGTTATGATGATTGAATTTCAAATAATACGTAAATTAATAATTAGTGTTTAATTGAGAAAGATATTAATGGTAGAAATTGATTGGATAGAAATGGTATATTTTTGAATATTTTTATGCGTTTTATTGGTTATATCGTAATATCAATTAAAAGATGGATGATAATATAAGATAACGTGATGGCTGAAAAAGGGATAAAGAACTGAGGCTGAAAAATATCATATAAGGAGAACGATACGCTAAGACGGTTCGGAGTAAGGATGAAGCGGTTCCCGCGCAAGGATGCAGTGGTTCCCGCGGGGGATGAGTTCTTGAAGTGTCCAGCCTCGTGTAAACCATCTGCTGTTCCTGAATGCCTGCTCCCTCGTCTTAAGTGCGTCCTCATCTCTCAGTTCCCTTTTGTTTGCCGAGACATCTACCATGTAGACGTAGCACTTGGTGGCATTCTTGTACCATCGGAACATTGAATTAATGGACTCCGAGAGCACTGCACTACTTGATTTGTCGATGCAACAACTGTCCACCCATATGTATTTTAAGCCATCCTTCGTGGCTTGCTCGCCGCAGAATTGAATCTTCTTATATCCGTCTTTGTCTTGGCCTGAACCTGCGACTATGTCTTGATAGGTAACTTCTTGACTTTCGTCGCCCCACGTATGAGAGAGGATGGCATATTGAGGAATGGCGTCGAGGAATCTCCGGCTTAAGCGGAATTGTCCGTTCGGAAGGACTTCTAAGAGACGCATTGCGAGAGGCTATCGTGAGAACGAGGACTATCGCGAAGCTGTGGAAAAATATTTTTTTGCCCAACTGCGAGAGGTATTAGTAGGTGTAGAAATACCCGCGCAGGGAAATTCAACCATATTACGAAGTGATTGGCGTTGAAAACAGGCCCATCTCTGCTGGAGAGCTCATGTCCAAGGGTGTAGATGGACGAGGCTGTATTCGGAAGGCTGAGGAGGCTTTGCAACAACAAGGCTTGGCACGGCAGAGTCCAAGCTCATCGGCCTGTTGTTGAAGTTCATTGTGTGACTTGAACGCGAAAATGTGGTCGCAACATAATCATCCATCAATGACAAGTTTGGCGAGTGCTAGATTTAAGAAGCCTACATTTAATGGCGCCAAGAACAGGCGCGAAGTCCAGGGGAGCTGATTCAGACCAAGCTCAATCGAGTTAGGGATAGATCTTGCTTTCGCCAATTCAATCATGCCCCAAAATAAAACTCTAACCCGATGAAGCCTAACGTAGACACCGCTATATAGACTGCTTATGGCGCACATCAGACAGCCATCTTTCCCCGTTCCGCGGAACTTGTTGATGTTTTTCCAGTCTCGGCGTAGATGGAGAGCGGTCCGGATCGATGGAGGAATCACTCCATTATTGAGCAGCAATGCGGCGACGATTGCAACGGACACTCTCTACCTCAGTGGCATTGGTGAAGATGTAGTCGACGGGTACGCTAGCAGAGTGAGCATCAACGAACACAGAACCATCACCAATGTGAAAGTGTCCGGATAAGGCGTCGAACATATCATCACGAGAAGCTTATAGAACGGTGTTAGTCGTAGGGTCTAGCCTTCTGCGAGTATTTTCTTTTTCTACTCTGATGACACGCCCTAGTAGCTTTATCGCTTCTTCAAGCTGTCTATCTACTTAATAAATTTAGGTTCTTTTATTTTATAACATTAAGTATAAGGGACCATATTCTACAAGTATTCCATATTTTTCTCTGCATTCATATCAGCTCAATGGTTTGGCGTGCCGCGCATGAAAATGGTTTTACGCTTGTCAACCATTCTCCCCGACCGACTCTTCGGTACGAGCTCGAGGAGAAGCAGATCGCTGCCCTTCTTTTTTCTTTTCCTTTTACGTTTCCTTTTTTTTTTTTGGTTTGTGTATTTTCTCATAAAGGGAAAGCCACGTTAAGTTTCATGACGTTGGAGGTGCAGAATTTGATGCGCAGAGGCCTACGTTAAGATAACCTCCGAGCCGAGGAATACTGCGAAAGCAGGTTGCTGCAGAAGCTTTTATATGATCTATTCTTCTATATGTCTTGATGAGAAAGATCCCATTCGTCTTTCTGGCTTGTCACGCCGAAGACCAACATTCACACCACACGTACAATCCTTCAAAATATCACAAGATCATTCTCCAGCCAAGCCCTCCCTAGGTCCTTCATGCTCTATGTTCACACCTGGCTCCAAATCTCCGCTATCTTGCCCTTCCACCTCACGCAGCACTCCCTGTCCGATGATCTCCTCAGGGTCCCTCACAGCGCCTCCCTCTTCCTCCTCGTCCTCCCTCTCATCATCGTCCTCCTCCTCCTCAGCAGCAGCTCTTACCTTATCCTCCCACAGTTCCACATCCGTCCACTCCACATAATCCCCCTCCAACCACCGTCGACTTCTCGGCAACAAATAAGGATCAAAGGGAAAATACGCCTCGAGCTGAAACCTTGCCTCGTCCCCCCCTTCACCACCATTCCCGCCAGCCGCCGCTGGCTGCGATCCGACCACACCCCCCAATCTCCCTCCACCATCCGCACCCGCCAATCCACTCATCCCCAACGCCCCACCCTGCGTCAAGCGAATCTTCTTATTATTCTCCAGCAGCGGGTACACATACAGGAACCGCGTGGCGCGGCCCACATGCGCAAACTGCTTGACAATCCCCGCATTGCAGATCTTCAGCGGGTTCAGCGGGCCATACACATGCTCCGCCATGCGCGGCTGCACCCGCCGGACCCAGCGCAGATCATCCGCACACAGATCCAGCAGCTCGCTAAGATCCTGCTGATTCCCCTCTTCCCCCTCGTCCTCCGCATCGTCATCATCCCCGTTCGCGCGCCGCCGCACCTCCTCCGCATTACTCACCAGATCGCGCCAGCGGAAGCAGAAAATATACAGCAGCGCCTGCACATACGCATAGTACAGCCCATACCGCGCCTTATCGGGCCGCAGCGGCTGCCCCGAGGGGAGCCCCGCGGCGCGACAGTGCGCGTCGCGCAGCTCGTCGCACTGGCCGAGCAGGATGTCGAAGACGGCGGCGACATGCCCCGCATCGACGCGCTTGCCGCGCGCCACGAAGCTCGCGAGGTAGTCGGCCGCGTTGGTGCGCGCCAGCTGCGGCCGCGTGCGGTCGCGTGTAAGATGGGCTGCTGCGCCCTCGAACCAGTCGATGAAGAGCGCGTGGCGCTGGGCGAAGTGGAACAGCAGGAATTGCGTGTGGCGCGAGCGGTGCTTGGGCAGGATGGTGGTGGCGAAGTGGGTGAGGAGGGCTTCCATGGCGTCTTCGGCGGCCGTGGTGGGGACGGAGGGGGTGGTGGCGGCGGGAGAGGAGAGTCGGATTACTGAGTTGTAGTAGGTGAAGAGGAGGTCCATGATGGCGTCGATTTTGGAGACGGATTCGCGGAGGGTTTTGTGGCGTTCTTCCTCTTCGGTGAGGCCGATGTCGAGGGCGGTGTCGTTATCGGATTCGGACTCGGAGTCTGAGTCGTCAGGATCTTCGTCGAGGATGCCGCTTTCTTCGATGTCGTCGTCTACGCGGTCCATTTCTACTTGGACTTCTACGTCCATCTTGACGAGACGATCAATAATGGTGGAGAAGATGTCTGCTTTCAGCTCCGGTACGTATTCGGCCATTTTGAGCAGATTTTGGATGAAATTGACGTGTGCTCTCTTGGAATCCTCGGAAGCGGGATATAGCCTAGTGAGTATGCCGGAGAGCATGGTACTTGCACTTGGCAGTATTGAAAGTAGAGACCTCAAGGTCGCGTGTAGTCTTGCATTCATCTGTAGCTTTAGGACTTCAGGATTGTTTGGCAATCGGCCGGCACTCGATGGTATTCCTCGGAAATTCCTGACCAGCATCTTCAACACACCAGCAGTGCATCCTCCATGTGCGGTGACAAGTAGCGTCAGAAAATGCCGGAATAGACCAACAAACATATCATCTCTCCCCAACCATTGCATATCGGTCACAGCATGGGTAAGGCCAGAGCATTCTCTTGTCAGGCCACCAACGTGAAATGTCAGTGCCTGTAGATACTTTTTCAGCTTATCTGTGCTTGGTGCATCTTCTTGATTTGCTGGCGCTTTGAACAAATCCACAATTTGGATATAGATTGCGTCAGTCCTCTTTAGCTCCTCATCATCACTGGTCTTGACTGCATCAGAAAGGTGGATATCGATGCCTCTTTTCACTTCGTCGCGGATGTATTCAAGCGGCTTGCTATCATCGTTGATGTTGAATACCCGAACATCCACATTTTCATCAAAAGTGACTCGAAGTCTCTTGTTCGCTTCTTGGTCTTGTGCATTGTCAATGTTGGACTCGTCGTAGCTACGTTTAAGGCTGGGAGATAGAGGGGTTGACATGAGCGACGCGGCCGGAAGCGAGGGAGACGCAAAGGTTGTCATGATTGGAGCAAAAACAAGAGGATTGATACACAGGATTACATGAACGAGGTAGAACGGTGGGTATGAGAAAATAAGTGAAAAGAGGTGTGGGTTATCGAATTGTGGGAGGCGAAATCTCCACATCGTCTGACCGCCTCGATTTGCCAAGAGTATCACGTGATTTACAGCCTCATCCAATGACGTCTTTTCATCTTCGGCTTCTGAGTAATGAGGTAGTCATTTTAACGAAGAATCAATAGACGCTGCTCGAACTCATGAATCACAATTGTTAAAATGTTGTATTCAATGCTATGCTTTGCATATCTACCGCCAATACAATGCTCCAAACTGCAAAATCGCCATGCAAATAAAGCAAATGCATGTAGAAAATGCGCTCAACACATATACCTGCTGCACGAGATAAGCAATCTACAATCCTATATACTTCAGTGTAGAATCTATGATGAGTTCATGGTAAGGAATCAACGTCTCCCGCCTTGCTGTTGCTGCTGAAAGTATCCATACCCATACTGTCCAGGCCCTGGCGTTGTCGATCCAGGAGTTTGTGGCTGCCCGGGCCAAGCACCTGGCATTTGCTGCTGTGGCGTTCCCGCCACCTGACCTCCATACCAAGAGCCCCTCTGCATATTCAACATCTGCTGCTGCTGCTGCATCTGTTGCATCTGCTGTACCTGCTGCATCTGCGATGCTTGGGCCACTTGGGCTTGCTGCCACTGCGTTTGCATGGCTTGCTGTCGCAGCCTTTCTTGTTCTGCCAATTGCTGCTGTTCCATCAACATCCTCTCCTGCTCTGCCCGTCGCTGCTGTTCCATCCAGATCCTCTGCTGTTCGACTTGACGCTGATGTTCCTGGATCCGCTGCTGCTCAATTGCCTGTTGTCGCTGGATTTGCTGCTGTCGGCGCTCTTCACGCTGTTGGTTGACAAGATTGGCTTGTACAGCGTTTTGAATGGCTGCACTGCTCATGCCGGCTTTTGCTCGCTGCCTGTCTTGTTCGCGTTGTGCGATTGCGCCAACAAGGCCACTGCCTTCGTTTGATGTGGAGCGGCTGGTGTTTTGTGCGAGATTGATCAAAGGCGAGCCTGAAGCACGCGCGACATATTCTTGCTCTCTTGCGGACAGATATGCTGCAGGCTCACTTTCGTTTCGGTTCAACAGCATGCCTGAACCGCGTGAACTGGGTCGCTGAAGGAGTTCTCGGGAGCCAGGTCGATTCAACATATCTTGCCTTGAGGTTGGTCGTGATGTATTGAGTTCATTCCTCGATGGCGGGCGTGCGACTAGATCAGTGCGACTTGGACTACGATTCTGAGTCCAATCTCCGGATGCATTGCGACTTCCAGGCGTTGTTGGAGAGTGACTACCTTGTCGTTGGTGATGAGAGTAGATCGGGACTGCAGCCATTGAAGCACGATGCTGTACCCATTGCTCTGGCGTAAGTGATTGACGCTTGGCTTGACTATCCTCGGCAGGTATCTGTGCTGGCTGCCAGAGCACGCTATTTCTATTAGGCGAGTCGGTACGATCAATTGGCGAACGAGATCCCGATCGAATGTTTGGTGATGGAGTGGTTCGACCGCTAAAATAAGATCGCCTTTTTTCGTCTTGTGGCGTGTCACGAAGTGGTAAGGTGGCTGAGGTTAGGCGTTCTGTCGATTTGTTCCGTGCATGGTCACTCGGGCTGATGGTTCCACTAGTCCCCGGACGATCATCAGGCCGGAGTGCGTATGTAGGTCCAAAATCAATGTTTGGTAAGTCTGTGGTTGGTATGACTTCTTGACTAGGTGGATGTCTCGTAGTTCCGATATTTATACTGGGCTGACCAGCTTCAACACGACCAACGGTCTTCATTACACCCATCCGAGGTTTATCAACCGATCTTTGCGGTGGTCGATCTTCCTCTACAGTACTGGCATAGTCTGTCGAGGTAGAGTTATCAGAATAAATACTAGCACTGCTCACTGTGTGCTTGGTACCATGACGCTGAATTGTAGAATCTATTTCGTGCCCGATTACCGCGTCTAGCGCGGTCTCGTCAATAACATGATTCCGTAAACTTCCAAGGCTTGAAGTCATCGACTCAGATCGAGCGGTATCATCCTGAGTCGTGTTTGGTTGTAAAGTATTGCCTTGTCTAGAAAGGTTTTCCTTCGAACTCGCTGGGCTGCTGCCAACGGGCTTGCGGGAAATGCTGTGCTTGGGCATTAAAAAATTCTGACCCCCTTGGTCAGCCATTGCTGTTGTATTACTGAAAATATTTGGGGGTGCCGTACGCTGTTCTTGTTGCGTCGGAACTGACTGACCATGCATAGGCACTGGTGGACCAGCTGCATTAGCGACGGGTCCATTGGGAAACTGATTATCATCCGTATAGGGAGAAGCAGGGATAGTCGGAAGGTTTTGAGTGCCACCAAAGCCACCTTGGTTCCGACTTTGCATTATTTTCGGATGATTCAATCCGTCTGCTGGCACACCAATAGGATTCATATAATCCCTTTGCAAAATGCCAGCCTGAACTTGAGGTTGACGTAGGCCAGTCGATCTGTTTTCCTCGCTGGATCTGCTTCTTGTGTTTGAACCTGCAATGGCCGTGGCTTGTTGGTTTGCGTCTCGTATCTGAGCGAGAGTGGCCTCGTCAATATCGGAGGGCATACGCTGTAAATCGGTGGGAGGATATAATTTTGTTTGAGGTCTGCCTCGTGCATTGTGCGCCATGGCTGGAGGAACAGCAACAGGACCAGGAGGAGGAGAAGTCTGTTGCAGATGCATAGCCTCCATATCGGAGGCAAGTTGTTGCTGACTCAAGGGCTGTTCCCGCTCCGGACTGTCTCGGTTGTGCGGCATGCCATTCAAGCCTACTGCAACCATTGCAGCTCCATCAAGAGCGACATCGGCAGCCATGCCATGAGCAGGTGGTGCAGGTGGGAGATCTCTAACAGTCTCCTCATGAGAAAGACGAGATGGGGTCTCCGATTGGTATTTACGATAGCCCTGGGCTTCGGATATCGATCGTTGATGACTTGGAGGTGCAAACCCAGGACCTGGTGGTGCTGAATCAACTCGCTGGGGAGCAGTAATGGGGGACTCAGCCCCACCCAGACGAGTTGGAGAGCCACGTCGAGGCGAGGACGGTGTTGATGATGTTTCATCGAACCGGACACCGCCGTTTCGAGTAGGAGTCATGTTTCCTGCTCTGCTTTCGGTTGCCCGTCGACCACCGGCTCTGGTAGCTGTGCGACTGCCGGCCATGTAACCGTCTGTCATGCGATGAGATGTAAGACTCTTCATCTGCTTTCTCCATTCTCTCTCGCTCCAATTTCCGCTGCCCTTTTCGTGTATCAGGCCAGCAACGTCCAGTATATCCAGATATCCGTAGCGTTTTGATGCTGGTAGAGCAAACATCAGACTCCGAGTATCACGGACATCAGCGACAAGACGAGTCGGGCGCCCATAAAGACCAAAGGTATCAAAGACAGGAAACAACCATCGCAACATAATTTCAAAACCACTAACAGCAGGATGGACCTCTGGCATCACGAAGATGGAGCCTTCGATAGTGGTTTCTGGAGGCTGGTGAGATGTGATTAATCCTTCAAGTTTGATCAAGGTGGATTGCTCGATCAATGGCTTTGACTGAGGGTAGATGGAGTAGCAGGAGAAAGCATCCGTAACTGTCGCGATGGGCTGGGTTTTTTTGGTTATTTTTTTCGTATCATAGAATTTTACGTCGCCTTTTAGTGTTGGAGTTGTGCGATCGTAGATCGGACGTTTCTTCAAGCTCTTCTGTAATTTTTGGTATTCCTTTTCATTTGGTGGTGAGATGACACACCAACAGCGTCTCCAAGGAGTACCAGCTCCAAACCTTACACGAACCCAGTCTTCAGTTATGAATCTTGACCGTTCCATGATCTGACGTATATTGTTCAACATCTTTCCCTTTCCTGCGATCAAAGACCCAGTGTAGGCTTCTTGTAGGGTAGCATGTTCATACATGGCCAACCGTATACCAGCAGTCCATTGTGTGAGGGAGCTAAGAGAGTTGAAATGAAGCAAATAACGGTTATTTGCAGCCGTCGATATGCTAAGCACATTTTGTAATGATCCTCCAGTCTGACCATTCATGGGCAATGATTCAATCTAGTGCATTGTATCAGACTCTCGTATTGGGAAATAACAACATCTGATAATGCAATAACGAACCATCTTGATCGAGGCATCGCTCAAATTGATAAACATTGGTATCACCTCGCTGTCTTCACCAGCAGCGTCCAGCGCCGCAGCGTCCCATAATGAAAGGACCGTTCCCACCAGTTGGGCAAAGCATTCGGTCCATGTTCGATCTGGACTTGGTCTTCCTCCTATCCTAAACGTCAGTGGTTTCTCCCTCAAGTAGCAACTCTCCAGACGGCTCACGTGAATCAAGATCGTGTAGCTTTAAAAAGTATCCTTCTTGATATAGTTTGTTGGCATGACTGTTCAGGAACGTGAAAATGGGTTGTAGCTCAGCTGGTGTATCCTGGTCTACACCCATGATCGGAGGTTGGTAAGTCATTAGCATCGAAACCGGTCTTGACGATGGGCGAGGAACTTCGGAACGAGCGCGCGGTCGTGGAGTAGGTGAAGATGATGACAAGTCGTGAAGGTTGGCAGAGGAAGTGGAAGGAGTGATGTTTACGAGTTCCTTCTTCTCATGCTGCGCCGTTGTAGGAGACGAAGGCAAAGAGTTGTTAGGTGACCTGGGCGTTCCTCCGCCCCATTGGCTCATGAACGAGAGGACTGTCAGAAGCAAGGAGGTCAGCTCTTCAGCTCCTTCGGCCCTTGCAACACCACCAAAATATAAAAACCTCGCAATCACTTACCCCGGGGCCGTGGCATTTTATCCAAGCCTCACACGTGATCCAATCTGAAGGGTTGCAGAGGAGAAACTGCCTAGGCAGAGATTGGATGCTACTCTGCAGCAATGCAACCAACTGCAGCTGGACTTATCGATGTCGTAGGACCGAATCACGAGACCGAAGGGTCGTCGCAGTACCTCGGGCGGATGTTTTCTGGGGATTCGAAAGGACAAGAATCAAATGCACGATCGCCACAGGCATGAAGAGACTTGAGCAGGAGGTCGAACTCCAGATTGGCACTGTTTTGAGGTCGTTTGATGGCGTGGACCTGGACCGAATTCCGGTAATGACGAAGCCCCCTGGTTTGCCGCTTTTTCGATCGCCCAAAAGATCCACCCGTTAACCGCCCGAAGAACCTGGCTGCGACAGCTTGGATCCGGCTTCCGATGGCTATGACTCAAAAGTTTCAAGTTGGCAGAGTGTCCAGAGTGACCAGAGTGACTGGAATTTTGTTAGCATGCTCGGGCACCTGAGCTTGATTTTGCTCTGCAGCTTCGCATTGAGCTCGTCTCAGATAATCCCATCCGTCAGCGGCTGCTCGCGGTTACAAACCCGAACAGGCTGACGACACAAATGGTCACTAAGGCGAGTATGCCGCGAATCCGGCGCGCGGTCAGATTCTAGTGGCTACGAAGCCATCCAATATTGGTGCTGGTGTCAAATGGACAATGCACCTCGTCAAATAGTCAAGCTCACCACAGCGACCGGGGAAGAGACGACCGCGACTGGCTAGAAGGACAATTTTCTGAATAAACCCTAGCCCCGATTCAGAGTCGGATATGACAGCAGCTATTTTTACATAATTGCTCAAGTCATTCTCGTACACCTGTTTCTCTTCTGGTCAAATGCCCGCCTATGGTTCTTACAACACGCGCCTCTCCTCAGCTTCGACTTACACGGCGTACATGCTCAAAGACAGTCTCGAATAGTGATGATGCGTTGGCAACTCTAATGACGCGATTCAGACGCGATTTGAATGCAATCCAAAGTCCAAACGCCACTGGCTGCTGAGGTATAGTGGAGTCCCAGCAACACAGTATGCAGATAATAGTCACATTTTCTTCATCAAGGGATCTTCAGCCATGCTCCGATTGTCTGTTTATGATTTTCGGGAACGCGTGCCCAATAAGTCAATCCAAGGTACAGCTGGAGGAGCAATTAGAAAAGTCATTAGCCACGGAAGGTTAAGTTAGCGAAGGAGGCCCTTGGCAGCAATTTACACCAGGATTGTTGATAGTGTATTTCATAAGTGGCTTGGTCGTTCGAATTGCTCAGTTGAATCTTAACGTGTTCGGGCTTGCCGAATCTGTGGACAGCACGTTGAGGCGCGCGGACATTTCTTCATGCAAGCCCTAATGGCTTGGTTTCGGTCATCGTTCTTCGGAAGTACTCCGTATTTTGGAGCGAGTGGTTCGGATGCTTCGGCACAGGGATACTTGCGTTTCTCTCTACAGGATAGCCGCGCTGCAGGACGCTCCCACATGCAGCCTCATTTTCCTTTTACGCCAAGAACTTGAATTTAGCCAGCACTGCGAATGTCTGCCTTGTCACCCTCCCGCGCTCTCTCGCCCAGAAGAAGAGGCAGTAGGGCAACAGGCACAACCTTATTTTTCAGGGTGCACCACTCGTTTGTGCAGAGGCCGTGTGGATGTGCGCTAGCACCTTCCAGGTAAGGCTGGCAGGGAACCTTGTGCCGGAGCTTGGGCCACCGAAAATGCCGACCCTCTTCGACGTCAACCACCCCCCCAACACACGCTCTTTACGCGTCGGGCTAGGAGCTCACCTCTGGATGTCTGCGCGTGGCAAGACGTCACTTTTCGACGTGATTTGTGATTTCAGACATCATCTCAACGCCGAGGTTCAGCAGTTGCACGATTCAACTCGTACCCTTCTATTTACTGTTCAAGCGCGCTCTCTGTTGGTCTCCTGAAATAAAATTCATTTGTTGTTAGAGACACTCTTCTGAACCAGTGTGCAAAACGACGAAATGGCTGTCAAGCGCAAGAGATCTACGAGTCTCACGAACGAGGCCACTACTGAAAGTCCCAGTAAAGTCAACGGAGCATCGCGCTCCTCCAAGCGAAAGTCGAGGTCATCGCTCACAGCACCCCAAACTGACTGGATAAATTTCAAAATAAGATATCATCAGGGCCGCAAAAGCAAAAAGGGACAGGCAAAGTCTACGTCTAGCAACGAGATCTTATCTCAGCCTCATCCTTATGTCGAAGGCGAAGAACAGGTCTACGAAATCTTGCCACCGACATGGATTGACTTGATGCGCTTCAAAAAGTTTCGTCGTACGTGAAAGCACTTGAAAGATCAATACTGCCTACGTCTAACTCTATGGTCTAGTCATGGAAGAAACCAGCGACCCAATGCGTGTCGGAGATGTTGTGCTTGTGAACAACGACAAAGGTGCAGAAACCGATGGCAGTGTCGATATTTTCAGCCAGTGGAAGGCGCACGTTTTGGAAATCAGGGCTCAAGATCCACAACATGTCTATCTACGTGTATTGTGGGTTTATGACCCCGAAGAGCTGCCTGGAGGACGAAGGTCATATCATGGCGAATACGAACTTGTACCATCCAACGACATGGCTATCATAGATGCTATGACGATTAATGGCTTGGTTTCGCTCAAGAAATGGAATGAGTGTGACGACGATGATGATCCTGATACAGGAACAGACGAAGCGCCCGGCTTTTTTTGGAGGCAGACCTATGATGTGAACAAACGCCAACTTTCAGTAAGTCCTGTGCAGACAACTTCTGCTGTTCTACATTCTGATTCACGTGACTGTCATACAGCAACTCCGAAAGCACTGCATCTGCAACTCACCAGCCAACCCAGACAACCTACTCGTTCAATGCACTAATAAAGCCACTTGCGGCCGTTGGCTCCACGGTGACTGTATCAAAAATGAAGCCATCAAAAAAGCGATTGCGAAAGCTCAATCAAACACAGATCCCGGATCCTCGCCATCAACAAAGAAGGGGCTGGCCAGTGAGACGCCGAAGAAGTCGGTAACGACTCCTAACAAGGGAAAGAAAAGATCGGCTATGCCCAGCGAGCAAGCTGACCAAGCGTTTACAGCGGAAGTCATAGCAACAGCAGGCAAGAAAGGTCACCGGCTGAAAATGCAGGATCTGCGAGATGGAGGCAAAGGTGAAGAGTGGGAAGAACGCATCTACTGTCTATCTTGTAACTCTTTGCTCGTTGATGAGGGAGAAACTCAGCCTGAGAATGCTGATGGCGTCAAGGTCGATGGAGCCCCACATGATGAGACAGCGAGTGCGGATGAGATTACGGTTCAAGGTGGGGATGTCAAACCTGTTGATGTCGCTCCTTTGACCCCGAATTCGAAGAACTCGTCCATCAAAGAAAATGAGGCTTCGGTGAAGAAAGAGGATGACGAAGTAAAAGAGACGACCATGAATGGAGGAGCTGCGAGTACGTCTGCGTAGATGAGCTTTTTTTTCCGAGTAAGGTTTCTCTCTAATTTCTTTCCTTCAGATGCCTCCAGTCCGTCGAAAGGTCTCATTGGTTCGATCACTTCCATTTTCGGTAACGCGGCTTGAGGGATAATGGAATTACAATGACGCTCTGCTGATACGGGTCTCCTTTGGTGGACGGATAAGCTTCTATATATCTACGTTCGCTTCTTGTGCACAAATCGCTCTATACCAAACTGTCCTTTCCTCTCGAAGAGAATGTTATTGAGATTTGGTGAAAAGTGGGTATGGCTATTTAAGTTTCGGGAGGGTACTTGGTTTCTCAGTCTGTGCTTATGCTTTAGCCTTGATATCTCTTCGGGTTCTTTTACTTTCATGTACCAATATACGTTGTGCTTGTGTGGATATTCTGAAAGTACGTACAGCACCTTTTAAGTAGTTAAAAATATGCTAAATGTCTAGATTGAAGAGATTTTTGGATACTGAAATTTACTGCAAGAAATACGTCGACATATATATTTAAGAGACCTTCAACTAGCATACCTACAACACTTCCTAGGATTCCTGTACGTGAGGAGTGACATGACATATTGGCAAATCCTGAGTTGCCTTTTCGCTGCTAATTCTCTACGGATGTAGAGAGTTCAGGTTGGATCTTTCAAACAACCATTAGGATATCTCCTCTTCTTTTTGCATCGGTTCTCTACGGAGCGACTGATGGGATGTGACCTCGATATACTGACGCTTCAAAAACCAAGGGTTTATCAGGCGCGACCAAGCTTCATATCGAACGAATGTGATGTTCTATTGTTGTATGAATACGAGAATGAGAGATTTCCAATTTCGAGGAGGGGAAAGGCCTGGAAATACTTGACCTCTTATTGACTGTTACATGTAAGTGCACTAACGATTAATATGCTATCAGACTTAACCCCATAAGGCTATGTGCTAGGGAATCCGGCGCCCGCTACTTTAGCTCGCCCGAACTGTCAAAACCAGGGACAAAAGCAACAGCGCTTGAATTTAACATATCTATTAGAAGGCCAACTCAGCTAGTACTTGTACCTGGCTCTCTCCGCATCCCAATTCACTTCACCAGTGACCTTGTCTATATTGTCTTCTCGTGGTTTTAACGAACGCAGTATATCTGTCACCAACTTTGTCCAGCCATCATCATCCTCAATTGCAAACTCTTTGCCGCGAAAATGGTGAATCTCATCGCTGAGTATACCGTACAGATCGCTACCTGTGCGGTATATTTGTCCTTTTTGTCCACTCCTGTTAATCGTTTTTGCTCCGGTTTTTGAGTCTGCTATTCCACGCATTGGGTTGCGAGCATCAAGGATACTCTTAAGCGGGTGATCCAATTCCCAGCTTGTACGCTTCAAAGATTGGTCACATTCATCCTTGAGAGCCTGCTCCCAGAACTTTATCCATCTAGGGCCACAATTGGTGTCTGACCAAGGCGTACCCGGCCGGTGTGGAGGCGTTAGATTCTCGAGATGATAGCGGAATTCGAGAGCGGTGATATAGTGTCGGAGCTCTTTAGCTTCACGCTCTTTCTTCCTGTATTGGTCCTGCAGCTTCGCAAAGTATCCTATGGTTACCGAATGGAAAAGGCGAAGTTCAGCGATGTTCTCCTCAGGTTCGTTATGGACTTTGGCGCAACCGACCTCGTGAACGAAGGAGCTGACTTTAGCCTTGTATTCATCCCAAACGGGACATTTCACTACATTGATCCGATAATTCAAGACCCAGATGAACATGTAGAGCTGAGATGGCATCTGAGATGGCATCTGATCTTCCTCTTGATGTGTGAAGTACCACCGAAATCTCCAATCAAACAGGGAATGTGGATCGAGCTTGAAGTTGCATATGAACTCAAAGATCCAGCGTTGAAATGAGTATCTGTAGCGAGACGAGTTTAGCCGCCTATTTTCTTAAGTAGTGTTCACTGGGTTTCTCACCTCCGGCTCGTAACTCTGTGTACTGATCTTGGTCGGTTCTTAAGCACCGCTTGTATTCTGGTTTTTGTGACAGCTTGCGTTTCGTTTGCATCCAGCATGTTGTTGATCAAACCTATTAATGGGGTGTATGTCCATCGCTCCAAACCGCGGTTTTCCTGTTCAGGAGTCCTAGATGCCTCATCTTGCCTCATTGAATCCCGAATCATTAGGAGTAGCAGCGTGAAAAACGGCTCGTCTGCGTCAATCAGGCGTCCTATCATACTCTCGATACGAGTCAAATCTGTAAATGAAGATAAGACTTCAAGACATTTTGGACCATTATCAAGAAAGACGCTTTTCGACCTTTCCCAGTCAGATCGTGAACCTGGCTCGAACGCGGCAAGCCATGGATTTGCTTGTTTGAGATCGGACAGCGCCGTGCCATTAAAATGTTTTGCCAATGTAGGCAAAAGCAACGCAAGGGAATTGCAAGCTTCCATATGAAGTTTATAATTAGAATGATGTGTTAGAGGAACATTTTCAGCAAAGAGCTGCTCTTGCTCTTCATCCCAGAAGTCTAAAAGGCCATCCCGAGAACTCGGGACCTGCCAATACGGTGCATCCATAATAATATTAGCTTCTGTTCCTTTAATATCTCAAACGTAGATTCAAACGGTAAAAGTGATATAGCGTTAGATATATCTATGAGAGAGAAAGAGCAGTGCGAGAGCTTAAAAGCAGAGAGAGAGAGAGAGTAGTACGAGGATATAGAAGTAAAGAGAGACAATAAAAGTAAAGTAAGTCTGAAACCAGCTTTCTTGTTTCTATTTATAAGCACATAGCCTCCAGCCACGGCGGCTACCTAGCCACGGCGGTTACCGTAAGGTTACAATATAGATTGCTCCAATAAACTGTAGTAGTTCTAATAATCGAGATGTACACAGCCTACAGTGTAAAAAATCAGCTACACCATCCAGTCTTAGGACCCGCCGATTGATTTTCTTTACGTCTGTGGTGTTTCTACCACAGCCTATTCCTCATGCCCGTTACTTGTAAAACTGCTGTTTCAGCCTCGCTCAAAATTTGAGATCAGGCAAACGGTGGCGGTTTGTATCACCTACCAAAAATGCGACAGGGGTGCTCCACAGCGGTTCCCGAATTAGCACGATGTAAAGATAAGGCGGCGTACCTAGTAACGAACCACCCCCCCTAACGGGCCACCACCCACCAACTCATCTCATTTAAATTTCAG
>JAGEMR010000217.1:0-31922 GCA_021030915.1 Astrothelium macrocarpum
AATATCATAAAATTATAAAATAAATTTTTAAATATATAATAATTTATCAAATTGGATTTATTAAAAATTTATAATCTTATATGAATAAAAAAAAATAAAAGATAAAAGATAATATTTCGAATAAAATATGAATATTTTGAATATTTTATTATATCATTTGAATTTATAAACGCGTTAGTCAATTATCAAATATTTATCAATAATATATTAAAATCATATTTTGACAGATTTATAATAGTATATCTAGACGATATTCTTATCTATTCAAAAATCAGAAAAGAATATACGCGATATATATAATGGATATTTGAAAAATTTGATAAATAAAATTTATAATTGAAATTATCGAAATACGAATTCTGGATTAAAAAAACGAATTTCTTAAATTATATCATTAGAATAGGAATTATATAAATCAATTTAGATAAAATAAAATCAGTTAAAAAATGGCCAGAATCAAAAAATATGAAAAATATCCAATTCTTTTTAAAATTCGTCAATTATAACCGAAAATTCATTAAAAAATATTCTTCCAAAATCCAATTTTTAATAAAATTAATAAAAAAAAAAAAAAATATTCGTTTTTAAAAAAAATAAAAAAAAAATATTTGAAATATTTAAAAAAAATTATTTACAGAATTTTATATTAAAAATCATTAAATCATTAGAATCAATATAAATTGAAATTGATATATCTGATTTGACGATAGAAATATATCTACATCAATAATCATAAAACGGAAATTGATATCTAATAAAATATTATTCAAAAAAATTTTCAGAATTAGAACAGAATTATGATATTTATAATAAAGAATTTTTTGCCATAATTATTACATTATAATATTGGAAGATATATATTAAAAGATCATCATTTTTAAAAATTTTCACAAATTATAAAAATTTCATCTATTTTATAATAATAAAATAATTAAATTAATAATAAATTAAATGATCAGAATTTTTAAAATAATATAAATTTATTATTAAATATATATCAGAAAAGAATAATTCTAAAATCAATATTTTAAATCGAAAATCGGATTATATAATAAAAAAAATCAAAAATTAGATAATTTTTCAAATAAATCAAAACGGTATATTATCAGAAAAATATAAAAAAATTAACGTGATTTTAATCATTTTTAAATAAAATCAATAAATAAAATAAAAAATCATGATTTTATATAAAAAAATTAAAAAAATTATTAAAAAATATCATAACAAATTATTTTATAAATATTCAGAAATTATATAAATTATTCGAAATATCTAATAGAATTATCATTTCAAAAGAATGAAAGAATATATCCAAAATTATATTATTAAATATAAATCATATTAAAAAAATAAATATAATATATAAATAAAAAGAGAAATGGTTATACCAATAGAATCATCATATAAATCATTCAAATAAATTATTATGAATTTTATTACGAATTTATTAAAATCAGAAAATTTAATGATAAAATTAAAATATGATATAATCATAATCGTCATAAATAAATTAATAAAATATATCATTATTAAATAATTCAAAAAAATATATAAAATAATTTATATAATTAAATTATTATTTCAAAAAATAATTAAATATTTTGGAATTCCAATAAATATTATATCTGATAAAAATTAAAAATTTATATCAATTTATTAAAAAATAATTTTAAATGAATTCAGAATTAAATTAAAAATATTCATGATATATCATAAAAAAATAAATGATTAAATTGAATATATAAATTAGATATTGGAATAATATTCAAAATATTATATGAATAATCAATAAAATAATTGGATATTTTTATTATTTATAATATAATTAATATTAAATCAAAAAATATCATTAAATATATAAAAAATATTAATAGAATATATTTTAAAATGAAATAATAAAAATCAAATTAAATAAAATATAAAAATATTTTCAGATTAAATATAATAAAATATATCATATAAATTGGAAATTCTGATATAAATATAAGAAAATATCAAAAAAAATAATCAATAAATATTAATTAAAAATAAAAGAATCAATATTTTCAGAAAAAATGAATTTTAATTAAAAAAAAAAGATAAAATATATTTATTTATCAAAAATTTCAAAAATAAATTATTAATAAAAAAATTGGAATTAATAAAAATCGGATCATTTTTGATATAAAAATAAAAAAAATTAATAAATTTTAAATTGGAATTATTATAAAATATCAAAATCTATCCAATATTTTATATATTTTTATTTTAATCAATAAATTCAATAATATCATATTAAATCATTTTTCATTTCCAATTAAAAAAGAAAAACGAATTCGAAATAAAAAAAATATTTGATTATTATAATAATTTTTATTTAATTAAATAAAAAAGATATCCAGATTCAGAAAATATATAAAAAATACAAAAAAATCTAAAAAAATATCAATAAAAAATTAAAAAATTCTATAATTAAAAGAAATTATATTATAAAAAATCAAATCAATTTCCATTTTCAAAATATTTCTGATTATTTAAAAGAATTATTAATGATTTCCGAAATATTATCATTAAAGAAATTCAATAAAAAATTCAAAAACGATATATTAAAATCCGGAATTTTAAAAATTTCATCCGTCATATTTCATTATATAAAATTTATTATTTTATCAATACGAATTTTTTTTATATTTTATATCTTCTGAATAATAAAATTTTATTATTTCTGATATAATAAATTTATTTACGAATTTAAATAAATAATTCGCGTTATAATCTTTTATTATATTTGGATATTTTTTTATATCTCATTTCATAACCGATTCATCTGAATATTAATCTTTTCAAAAATCCGGTCTGAAATAATCAGATCATAAAAAATCGCCCTCTTTATATATTCGGTATATTTCTCCGAATCCTGAATCAGATGACAGGAACGACCATTTTGGATACAGTTACGATAAAGACACATAATAAGAAGAATAGAGGATAATTTTAATAAACATTATACACAACGAATGGAGGAATGAAAAGAACGAGATTTGGAAATATGAGATGAGGGAGCCATGATGATCTTGGGGACACGTCATCATAGTATATAAGCACATGAGGTCACGTGCCAGAAGAGGAGGGGATAGTGTTATGACCACCGAGGGGGCCGTGTACCTGCCATGCCTCTGGCTCATAAGGCTCACAATATGAGCCAAGGGATCTCACCCCTGGCTCATATGGCTCACGCCCTGAGCTATAGGATGTTACAAAGTATATAGGAACGCAACAAAACCCACTTTGGCTTCGTTGTATTCAAAGCCATTCTCTAAGCTAATCTTTGATAACGTCTTCAGTAGAATTTTGAATTACCGAACCACATCACTCCTTGCTAGTTCACCCCTTTACCGACTCACTTCAGAAGCCACCTTGATCCGAAGTAGACTTGACCCCAAGGATACCTAGGATCATAACAATAATATTAAATAATTATTGAATTATTTTTAATTAAAATTTTTAAAATCATTTTAATATCAATATTAATTTTTTATTTTTTTTAATTATTTTTATTATATAAATTTTAAAATTAAATTTTTGATTAAAAATAATATCAAGTAATTTAATTTATATTAATAATTAAATTTTTATATTTATAATTTTAAATAAAATATTTTTATCAGAAATTTTTCTATTTTTAAAAAAATGAATAAATTGGATTTTTTTTAATTTAAATATAATTCTATTATCATTTATTTATTATTCCATTTTTAAAAGAATAATAATTTAAATTTGATATAAATTTTTCTTTTTTATATTATTAATTATTCATATATTGAAATTATTTATAAAAATAAATAAATCATTATTATTTAATATTTATTTGATTATTAGATTAATATTATAAAATAAAAATAAAAATAATAATAATAAAAATTTTTATAAAAGATTTATATAAATAATTTTTTGAATATCTGATTTTTTTTTATTGATCATAATAAATATTTTTTTATTAAAATAGAAATTAAATATTTATTGAATTAATATTTTTAAAATATATTTTTATCGAAATTTTTGAATTAATATTTAAAAATTTATTCTATTATAAATTCTTTAAATATCAAAATTCATTAAAAATAATATCTTTTTTTATTTTTAAATTTAATAAATTTATTTTATAAAATATTAAAAAATATTAATTATAAATTTTTATTTTCTAATTTTAAAATATATTTTAAAAAATAGATTATATATTTTATTTAAATAAAATAATCGTTTAATTAAAATTATTTTTAAAAATTTTTTTAATATAAATAATAATAAAATTAAATAATATATTTTAAATTATTAATAATTTGATTTATTTAATTTTTATAATAAAATAATTCAAATTATTTTTTATTATTATAAAAAATATTCAATTTATAATAATATTTTAAAAAATTAGAATATTTTATTTTTTATTATTGGTCAAAATTTTTATTATATTATTATTAATAATTTATTTATTTTCGTTATTTTAAAAGATTTTATTTTCAATAATATTTCATAAATTTCTTTTTTTATTAATTTTATTTATTAAAATTGATTAAAAATATATTCTATTTTTATTTGATTTATATCTATTATTTGATTAAAAAATTGGAATAATAAAATTATAAAAAAATTTTTATTTATAATTATCATTTTTTATTTAATATAAAATATTAATATAATTCTAAATTGATTTTATTTTTATGAATAAAAATATTTGATATTTTTTTTTAGATATTATTTATATTATTTAAAAATTCGTATTAATATATATATTTTTATTTTTGTATTATATTATAAAATAATTTTCGAATTTTTTTTATTTTTTATTTTAAATAATCATTTTTATAATTATAATTCTGAAATATTTTAATTTTATTTTTAATTTTTATATATATTTAACGGAATAAAATAAAATTAAATATCTATTATTATTTTTTTATATAATAAGAATTTTAAAATTAGAATATAATATTATATAATTTTATTTATTATATTGATAAATTATTAAATTAAATTATTAATATTTTCTAATCATAATATTAAAAAATTCATTTTATTTATTATATAAATTATTATCAAAATTTTTTTTTATATTTTTTTTTAATTAATTTATTAAATTAATAGTTTTATTTTAAAAATAAATTCGTATATATTTAAATTGAAATTTATTTTAATTATTTTATAATTTTATTTATATATTATTGATCAGATATTATATTTAATAAAATTTTGATATAATTCCATTGAAATAAATAAAAAATTAATTATTAATTCTGATTCATATATTGATGTATTTTTTAAAAAAAATAATTATAAATTATATTTTTTTATAAATCATAAAATATTTATTTTTTAATTTTATTATATTATATTTTTATTTTAAAATTGATTATATTAATTAAAATCTCTGATTATTAAAAATTCGTATATTAAATAATATAATTTTATTTATTCAATTATTTAAAAAATTATATTTAATATATTTATATTTATTATTAATATATTAATTAATGAAATATAAATTAAAAAAATAAATAATATTTAATTTTTAAATTGAATTTTAATTATTATAATATTTAATAATAATATTTGAATTTAATAAATTTGAATTTTTTAATTAATATAAATTAAAATTCTGAATAAATATTTATTATTTTTGATTTTTATAAATTAAAATTAAATTTAATTCAGATATATTTATAAAATTATAATAATTTATTATTTTAAAATTCAAAAATAAAACGATTTTTAAAATAAAAATAAATCAAAATTTTTAAAATTTATATTATTTAATATAATATATTATATTTCTAATATTTTTATATATTTATTTATAAAATTTATAACTTTTTATTATTTATAAATTTGATATTTTTAAATTAATTTAATTCGAATTAAATAATTAATAAATTATAAATAATAGTTTTTAAAATAATTTATATAATAAATAAAAATTATATAATTTTTAATATTATATATTTTTTTTAAATAATTTAAATATTTTTTTTATTTGAATTTTTTATTTTAAATTTATTTATTTTTAAAAATTTCATTTTAAAATATTTTTATATAATAGATTTTATTTTATTAAATTCTAATTTCGAAAGATTTTTTTATAATTTTTTATTTTTAATTATTTATATTATTTATTTATTATTAAATATAAATTAGATTTATTTTTTTTTTTAAAAATTATTATTATATATTTAATATTTTCAAAATTTTATATAATTTATAAAATTTTATTTATTATTTTTTATAAATTTTTTATTTTTTTTATGATTATAATTATATTTTATAAATTGAATTTTATATTTAAAAAATAATGAAAATTTTAAATTATCATTTAAATATTATTTAAATTTAAAATAAAATAAAAATTTGAATTTAAATCTAATAATATTATTATAATTAAAAAAGATAATATTTTTATATTCAAAATTATTAAAATATATAAATAACGTATCTGCATAGCGAGCGGAACAACATAGCGAGCGGAACACCGCTCTGCATTTATACGAACTTTTCTTTTTGACGCGACTTTTCTCTACATATAGAAATGGAAACATCTTCTAAAGAGAGCAGAATGATTATGACTTTCGAAATTTTAAAAAGAGACCAAAAATTTAATGTATGAAAGATTGTTCAAATTTATGAGGTCTCTCATATAATACTAACTGTTCGACGCGACGGCCGACAATCACGACATGATATCTCAGCCAATTCAATGAATCTCATTGAGATAAAAAAGGAAATGATTCTGAATCGTATTATAAATCTAATCGATCACGATTTTCCGTCTAGATAAGATGATATACGAGATATGACTGATTATTTATGCGAAATTCAAAATATGTTATATATCAGATTTTGATAGATTATAAATTTCGTATGACGGTAATTATCATTTAAAATATGATTCCGACGAAAGATTGATTATCAGAAAATATTAATTGAAAATTCTATAATTATATAAAATTGATTTAATCTCGTATGTAATATAATCAATAAATATGGAATTATTAATACCGATATCTACAATTTCGATAAGACTGATTTTTTGATGAAAATATTATTATATATAAAAATTATTATTATCTCAGATCGTAAAAGAAGGTCTTATACGAAATAATCTGACAATCAAAAATGGATTTCAATAATCCAGAATATTTATATAAATAATTGGACGTTATCTCCGTATGTTATTATAAAGGACAAATATCATTTCCTTTCTTAATATATAAATAGCGAATTTTTCACTATCTGACGAATCCATTTAAACATAAATAATTGGATAATAAATAAAATTAATCTAGATTGATTATAATATTTTAAAAAATTTATAAAATTTTATATAATCGGCAAATATCGATTTTTAATTCTCAATAGATATAATAGCCACCATTTTTTTGAATTCAATAATTATTATCAAAAAATGAATATTATTATTCTTTATATATTTTCATATTCATTATATATCCTTCAGTCTTTTAATATAAAATATTTTGGTCCTTTAAAAATTTCATATAATAAAAAAATTGAACATTTAATACGATTTCAATTTATATATATTATGAAGGACGATTTCTTTTCTGTCTTTAAAAAAGCGTTTTTTACCTTAATGGATGAAAAAAATATATAAACAGGATTTCGAATAATTGACTTTATTTCATACGATCTAAAATAAATAATTAATTATCTGAATTTTAAATTTAGAACATTTATATCATTAAATTCTTATTCGATAAATATCATATTTATAAATTCAAATATATTTAAAATTACAAAAAATATAATATAAAATTCTATAAATCTAAAATCTAGAATCGTAAAATATTAAAATAATTCTCTAATCCAATTATATAATCTAATTAATATATAAATAAAAAATATTTTAAAATTAATATATGAATTGGTGTTATTAAAAACGAAAAATAAAAATTTTCGTATAATAAATAAAATATTAAATAAATATCGAAAAATCAAAAAAATTTGATTATACGCTGACGGATCATTTAATATTTCAGAAGTAAATACGTTATAATCATAAAAAGATATTATTGAAATTAAAAAAAGTGATGTGTATGAAAAGAATGGTCATATAAATGGTAAGAATCCGCGCGTATAATATTATAATAATTACAAACAATCTAAATATTATACGCGAATATGTCAGATAAATTCTTTAATTTTTGAAAAAAAGAATAGCGATTAATTTTCATAATTGTAATATAGTATTGTTGTGTTGATAAAAAAAAAGTTCGTACGAGTGCGGAGCGGTGTTCCGCTCGCTATGTTGTTCCGCTCGCTATGTTGTTCCGCTCGCTATGTTGTTCCGCTCGCTATGCAGATACGTTAAGATTAGAATAATTATATTTTTGAAAGAATTTTTTTTAAATTATTAATAATTTTTTAAAAATTTATTATTATATTCATCATTTATTTAATTTATTTTAAAAATTTATTATTTTTTTTTTATATTTTATTTTTATTTTTTTTATATATTATAAAATTTAAATTAATTATTTATCAATATATTTTCGAATTATTATTTTTTATTTTAAAAGAATTTATTTATTAATCATATTTTTATATATTTTTATAAAAAATTTGATAATATATTTAAATTTTATAATTTCGATTTATTAGAATATAAAATTTATAAATTTATTATTAATTATATTTATTTTTAAATATCTGCATTTTTTAAATATTATATATATATTATAAAGAAATTAAATTAATAAAGATATCGATTTATATTTGATTTCGTCTTACGATATTGGGGCGTTCATGTGTTGTATATTCTAATCAGAAATTGTATTGTGCCAATTTCGTCCCCTCCAATGGTAGAGAGAGTACGACCGTTTGCTCGTACGTGGCCGCGCTCACGTGCCGGGCGCGTTTCCTGCTTCCTGCAGGCGTCAAACTGGTGAGACTTCCAATAGGTCAAAAGAATCCTGTATAATCCGTTCCGCTGAGGCTAAAATTGCTGTGAAAAATTGATCGATAGACTCTGCAGCTACCGTAATGAGTCGAGATCCTCCGCTTGCCCGCCAAATAGTAGAGAGAGTACAACCGCGTACTCGTGTGTGGGCACGCTCACGTGCCGGGCGCGTTTCCTGCTTCCTGCAGGCGTCAGGCTGGTGAGACTTCCAATAGGTCAAAAGAATCCTGTGTGATCCGTTCCCTCTCCAATAGTAGAGGGAGTACGACCGCGTACTCGTACGCGAGCACGCTCACGTGCCGGGCGCGTTTTCTGCCTTTTGTAGGTGTCAGGCTGGTGAGGTTTCCAATAGGTCGAATTGATCCTGTGTGATCCACTCCGCTGCCAAATAATAGAGAGAGTACGATCGCGTACTCGTGCGTGGGCACGCTCACGTGCCGGGCGCGTTTCCTGCTTCCTGCAGACGTCAGGCTGGTGAGACTTCCAATAGGTCAAAAGAATCCTGTGTGATCCGTTCCGCTAAGGCTAAAATTGCTGTGAATTAAGCACCCTCCAATGGCAGAGCTGGTGTGTGTTGGTACCACCAGCTAGAGTTAGTCACGTGATGTGTCTCTGAAACTTCCCGGTCGCCAGACATTGATTTGACTTAACCAAACTTGGAATAATGTAAACTTAAAATCTTGAAGGCACAATTCCGGATTAGAACAAAATTGGATTGACTTAAACCTGCAAAGCGCTGTTTACAACGATGTGGTATGTAAACAAGCATGTAATATAGTCTCCAACAATATAGACGACTGTAATTTACCTCCTGTAGTTTATGACCATTGAGGCAAGTTAGAAGATGCTGAGAATTCCATCATTACATCTGTCCTGCTATCACCAAACTTGGCAACGGACTGGTCAAGTCCTTTAGCATTTTCTGAGAAGACATGTCGGCGGCTCTGCGATGCACAATCGAGCGCTGCATTGAGCTCTTAAAGACACTCAACATCGTTCAACAAGTCGTCCAAGACGCCATCAACATCATCACACTCCCTTGTGATTCCGCTTTCGAAAGTTTTCTCGTGAGAGGCGTAAAAATCTATCGTGTGTGACTGCGCATCAATAACTTTGCAGCACGAAGCAGCACTATCGATGGGATCTAACCCTCCCAACATTAGCTCCTGCAGTGTCAACGTACTTCACGCAGACTCTCGAATTGCTTACGGTAAGCAAGACTCTTTACAATAGAAGCCAACAGCGTTCTTGCCTCGATTTTGAGTTCAGTTGATAATTTAACTTCATATCCAAACCGCCGCTTTCAACTTCATGACCGTCAGCCTATAGTTTTGAGGCTTTGTATATTGTCTCCAATTTCGGCTTCGATTGCGTAGGAGCATCTCGCTTGCGACCAGTGTCTCCGGATATACAAGGCTTAAGCCCGACGATGAAGCTTTGACTCCATTTGGAGTGCGCGATGAGATCTCGAAGATGCTGTGAACATATTTCGTACAAATCCGATAGGGAAACAAGAGATTCATTAGGCACTTTACTCGGTATCCATCAAAAATCAAGTGATATAGATTCTCGATTCGAGACATTTTCCGTGTTCGAATTGCGGTCTTGTATCCAGAAAAGAAGCTCTTGGACGGTCCAAACAGCCTACAGTGAGTTTGCACTTTGCCCTACACGAGCAGCGAAGTATGCATTGCGATCATAGATCGTACATGAAGAGAAGGCGTTGATCGACCATGAGCCGATAATGAGCTTGGGGGGCGATCATCTCATGGCTTGTGCATTGCTAGATATGGACTGCCAACCCGATGCCATTGTGGCGGAGAAGTTACGTTTAACGAACGAGTTTGCTATTGAGACCATCCAAGATAGGTACGAAGTCGTGAATAAACCAGACGGGCTTAGTCAAGTGTTGACAGACCGTCAGATGATGTCAGCCTTTCGCAAAGCAAGACTTCTGGTCTCCGCACTCAAACATCGGTGGAAGTAATAGAAAAGGTTTGACCAGACAAACTCGTATTACAATACGCTCATTGCTCATATTATACATCGTTTTCCGGCGTATCTCATGAAGCTCAGGAGACCGGTCTTGCGACGCAGAGAGGATCACCGGACTCCAACAAAAATACGGCCGTCATCCTTGAAAAAGTCACGCCCAATAAAGTGCAATTCAACCTTCCCTGTATTGTGATGGATCGAAGCTTCGTGAAAAATGGATGTTTTCTTTGGAAAAGGAGATGTACTGAGCCAGATCGATCGGCGGCTACTTCCAGATGCCGCTATCATCTCACCTTCAGCTGATTTAATCTAGTTATCGATCATAACTATGTTTAGCATGGCGGGATTGGGCAAAACAGAGATATCATGGTAACAAAGGGGATCTAGACAATTGGTGCCAGTCTTGACGGGGAAGGCTTCTAAAGCGGTTTTCATGTTTTTCATGTCACCTGCGCCGGGCGAAGTAAGGCGATCAAATATGCTAAGGCCATTTAAATATATCACGCCCATAACTTACCGGTCTACTCGTTAGTGTTTTGCTATATCAAGTGTCGCCTTCCTCCGGGATCAACTCCGGTCAAGACGCAGGGACCCCACCATTGCCCCGCTAAACAAAACCAGTTGAAAATCTTTATTTGCAGTTGGATTCACCTTCATAACAGCTTATAATCCAACAATGGACGCACCAACAATACAGCCGAAATTTCTTCCCAGTGGAAATGAGCTTGGTTTGGTCGCTGTTGGCTTTTCTGGTGGTCAAGTATGTCGATATTCAAAATAAGAATCTCACCTTCAATGATAACAAATATTCTAGTGCAAGCCAGGGGTCGACGCCGCGCCCATGGCGCTCATCGATGCCGGCCTAGTCGAGCAGATCCAAAACGATCTCAAATACAACGTCTCCTACGACAACCAAGTGCACTCCTACGCGGACCTGCTCCCGGCCTCCGACCCGGACTACCGCAACATGAAGCGCCCGCTGGCCGTCAGCGCGGTGACGCGCGCGCTCAGCTCGCAGGTGTACGCGCACGCGGCGCAGGGCCGGTTTGTGCTGACGCTGGGCGGCGACCACTCGATCGCGATTGGCAGCATTTCGGGGACGGCGCGGGCGCTGCGCGAGCGGCTGGGCAGGGAGGTGGCGGTGATTTGGGTGGATGCGCACGCCGACATCAACACGCCCGAGACGTCGGACAGCGGGAACATCCACGGGATGCCGGTGGCGTTTCTGACGAGGCTGGCGCGGGAGGAGCGCGAGGAAGTGTTTGGGTGGATAAAGGATGATCAGACGATTAGTACGAAGAAGTTGGTGTATATTGGATTGCGGGACGTGGATAGGGGTGAGAAGAGGATTTTGAAGGAGCATGGGATTAAGGCCTTTTCAATGCATGACATTGATCGGTAAGAGAGTCTGAAACATTCACCGGGATTGATAAAGAGGGTAGAATGCTGACGAGCGATAGCCATGGAATTGGTAAGGTCATGGATATGGCACTTGGATGGATAGGGAGTGACACGCCTATCCATCTCTCCTTTGATATCGATGCTCTGGACCCAATGTGGGCCCCTAGTACAGGCACCGCAGTCCGAGGCGGTCTAACTCTTCGCGAAGGAGACTTTATTGCGGAGTGCGTGCACCAGACAGGCAGCCTTATCGCTTTGGACCTCGTGGAGGTGAATCCAAGTTTGGAAATGCAGGGAGCAACGGAAACAATACGGGCGGGATGTTCGATAGTGAGATGTGCTTTGGGGGATACGCTACTATGATTGCTGTTGTCTGCGAAGCATGCCATTTGGAGTAAAAGGAGGGTCTCCCCAGCGGAGTCCGGTGCTTACTGGCGTTGAGCTTGAATACGGCGGTTCGACTCAGCTACGGAAGTAATGGATCCCCAAGAATGGGGCTCAACAGTTTACCCAGCTTAGGGTTCCTAGTGGTTCGGAATAGTCAAATTGCCTTATTTGTCACTGTCAGATGCTGATTGATTGCACGCACCACATGTTTCCACTGTCCCGATAATTTGTCGTCAGCGTCCGAGCGTCGGCTGACTTCGGGTTCCGAGGCATCAAAAAGCGGAGGATATCCAGGGTTATCAAGTCTGATTTTTTGATATCTTCGGGAGAGATTTGATTTCAACTTCGACGGTCCCAGATAAGTAGTACTCAGGAGTTGAGCTGAGGTGTGTGCGATATTGTGCAGATCGGGAACGTAGATTGTCTCGTGCAGCGTGCCGGTCGATCACTGCAGGGAGGTAGGAGCACAGATCATAGAGCTAGTAAAGATGGCAGGTATTCCGAGGTTTTCTGTTTACTGTTACGTCACATTGAAATAGTAAATTGCTAATCGCGTGTATTTGAACCAGGTGTGAATTGCAGACGTAAATTACCATTCGGAAACACTAGCGCATATATCAACTGTCCTAAGAGTCCCCAGAGTATCGCATTATCAGCGCTCCAACGAATACGGTTTAGCAAACCTTCCAATGGCTTTACAGAGACACAACCGCGGAGATATTTGAGCGCGACAAGATCACAACGATGGTTGCAGAGACGCTCAGTATCAGTTGGTGATCTAAGATCTCAAAGAGACGGTGGGTGTTGTCCTCTTTAAGCAATGGCCTTGACACTGAAAGCTCTTTGTAGATAGAGAGCGGGTTGTAATTCTTGGTTCAGGTGCGTATTAAGACGTTGGATCATTCGTCTTGGGAACGAGTCTGATACAATGTATTTAGGCTGGGCCGGTTATACATTTGCACAAAAGCTTGATCCAAAGAAGTACCAGACCGTCATCGTATCGCCTCGCTCTTACTTTGTCTTCACACCCCTCCTAGCTTCTACCTCGGTTGGCACCCTTGAATTTCGCACAGCGCTGGAGCCAGTCCGTAGCCGACGATCAAAATCTTTGTTTTTCCAAGGCTGGGCAGATAGCGTCGACTTTGAAAGGAAGGAAATCGCAGTCAAGGAGGCTATCTATGATCCGAACCAAGGTCTCGCCCCTGTCACGGATAGCCATGCCGACAAATCACACAGAGAAATGGTACGATCCACCAAAAAGGGACACCTGTTCAATATGTCCTATGACAAATTGGTTATAGCAGTAGGATGTTATAGCCAAACTTTCAACACGCCTGGTGTGAAAGAAAATGCGCTGTTTTTGAAAGATGTCGGAGATGCTCGAAAAATCCGGAAAAGACTACTTGCATGTTTTGAAACGGCCGCACTTCCCACAACAACGGATGAGTTAAAGGAGCAATTATTAAGATTTATAGTTGTTGGTGGCGGCCCTACAGGAATAGAGTTCTCTGCTGAGATGCATGATATCATCAGAGAAGATTTGGCAAAGCTATACCCCGAGCTGATGCCTTTTTATTCAATCACTGTTTATGATGTGGCGCCCAAGGTTTTGTCTATGTTTGACGAAAATCTGGCCAAGTATGCGATGAATGCTTTCGCCAGAGAAGGAATCAAAATCAAGACGCGTCACCACGTTCAAGAATTACGAGAGGGATTTCCGGGCCTGGAGAAAGGCAATCAACCCGTAAAAGACCCTGTTAGCGGCTTCACGATGAAGACCAAAGAAGAAGGGGAAATGGGCGTGGGCATGGTGGTTTGGTCCACAGGCTTGATGATGAATCCTTTCGTTGAGCGAGCATTAAGCAAAGTTCAGTCCTTTCCCGGCATAAAAGTGCAGAATGACGAGTTGGAGGTAGATAAAAGGGATCACCCAGCCTGGCTTGTCCGAAAAGATCCAAAGACCGGTTCAATAATCACTGATCAGCAATTACGGCTAACGCTAGAACCAGACGGGATCGGGGCGGAGAAGTCCAAAGGAAAGCTGGATGATGTTTTCGTCCTGGGCGACTGTGCTATAGTCGAAGATTCGACTGATCCGAAAACTGCCCAGGTTGCGAGTCAGAAGGCTGAGTGGCTTGCAACGAGGCTGAATCAGGGGGACCTCGAAGCAAAGGCCTTCAAATGGAACAATATTGGCATCATGGTATGTACTGACTCAATCGCAAATCATCGTATTTGATAAGGGACAAGCCAATGGATGATTGATACCTCTCTAGGCGTACATTGGTAACTGGAAAGCAATTATGCAAAGCGGAGGGGTAGGAAACGTTTCTGGGCGAACAGCATGGTTGATATGGCGTGGGGCGTACCTAGTAAAAAGCATCAGTTGGCGTAATAGAATCTTGATTCCCATGTACTGGTGAGTAAGATGTTGTCGGCCGTAGGATTGGGATTGAGATTTGGACATTCCGTGCTGACTGTTTTTTTAGGTTCATCAATTGGATTTTTGGAAGGGACATCACCCGGTTTTGAGGTAGATAGCAATTCCCTGGCAGCGTTCTCGAGTTTGTAGCTTTTATCACCAATCGCACGTAAACACGAAGCCATGTTCGTAGTGTTTGTAGGTCGGGGACAAATCGGAAGAGGGTCGGTATGAATTCAGCATGGCGAAGGCGTTCGGAGTGGATCGTCAGCTTTGAATCATGATTGATTCGGCCCAGCGCTTCAGCCTTCATCCCTGAAACTCCAACACCGCCCGAGTAGTGGCCAGCCTCATGTGTGCCACCAAGCTTCCCCCTTCATGTCGCCGTCACCAGACATGCAAGCAATCGCTTTCGGCTTAACCCTCCAACCCAACTCTTCATGGCACCCTGACATTCCTTACGGCTAGTTGCAGTTCGCCTGATGTTCGCCCTTCCCCTTGTATCTAGTCCTGCTCTGGACGTGTATCGTTACCCAACCTGGTCCGGCACACCAAGGTGCTCTTGATGGTAAGTGTGGACGGAGTCTTTGATCAATCTTTTATCAATTTTGTGCTTTTCCACGGCGGCGCTGACGGTCGTCTTATCTTACGCGCAGGCTGAGCGCAGATCCAAAACTCTGGACGAAACATATCAACCCTCAGACTTGAGGGAAACACTCACGGATTTGCCGACGAATGTTGCAACCAGGAGACGATCTTCAACATTAAATTCACGATCAAAGAAACCAAAACAGCAAACAATTGAGAGGGTTCGACAATCACCGAGACCCGCGTCGCCGAGCTGGGAAGATATTGATGAAGGGCGATCACAAAGGAAGACCAAATCAAGTGCTACGATAAGAGCAGATACCGGTTCAAGACGCATAAAAACCATATCATCGAGCCAATTGGGCACTGTTCGGGAAGAGACTCGAGAATCTAGGGAAGACGGAGCAGGATTCTTTCCCAAGCTCGGCAGGATTCTGGAGAGCAAAGAAACACCATCACCCAGAAGGAGATCCTCTGGATCTGTTTCGTCCGGATCAGATAGGAACATCTACTCGGTTCGACCACACGTTGGAGGATCGCAAGAAAGTAGCGGTGTGGCAGAACGCAGAGCAATTCGATATAAACAACGTTTACAGCAACGGAGGGCAGACATTTTGATGAACCCGTCGAAGAATCCCTCTATGCTTTCCGTGGTTTCTGGCACAACCAACTCTTCTGGAACTTCCAGTGGTAGCGGTTCAACAATCACACAAAAATCTTACGACAAATCCAACGAGGAGAGGCGACGGCGGTCTGGCGAGTATAGCAGATATCCGGAGGAGAAACGTGAAAGGCACGGCAGTCCATCTACATTCAAATCAGGAAGTAATTACACTATGGATCGATCCAATGTATTCTCTTTTATGGTGCCTGAGATTCCGGAAGAAACAAGTGTCGAGGAATCGCAGTCCAGCTCTTCATCAGCATACGCAGGCTCGGATGCAGGCTCGGTTCATACTAGCACAACCTCTATAACATCGTCATCACCTTCTCCTACATCAACTCGAATGCGGTCAATACGAGATGACTGGAATGCTCACGAGAAAGCACGATCAGATGGTAATGCCTCGGCCCGCGGTAGCAGTTCTGAGCGAAGTCACAGGAGTCGGCGGAGCCAGCGTCAGCCCGAGACAAGAGATAGGACGGAGTCTGACCAGAAACTTGCAAAAAGAAGCGAACTGCGAAAAGTGACAGATGCTCCAGCAAATAGTGAGGAAACTCAACACGACGATCGGGCTGAATTTCTTCGACAACAATATGAGCAGGCCGTGCGACATCAACGCCTACATGAGCAAGCTGCGATGCAGGCATACTATCAATCTCAACCTCCAGAACACCACCCTCAATTTGCTGCTCAGAGACTACGCGAAGAACACAATGTTGCACCGCCTGGCCACTACAATGTCCCTCCACCCGCTCCCGAAGCCCCACCCCATCGACCACCATCCATGATGTCCTATGCTCACCCACCTGCTGACCAGCAACCACGCTCTCAAACCATCATCTCGCCCGCCGACCCCACACAGACCACTCTCGTCGGCTACGAAGCCCTCGCCACCAAACTCTCATCATCCTCCGCTACACCCGACCAACCCGACGACAACCCGCCCCTCCGCCCTCTCTACCGCAAATTCGAGCACCTCAACCACCGCGTGCTGCTGCACCTGCAAGACGAGATCGCGGAGCTCGAAGGCGAGCTACGCCGGTTCGACGAAGCAATTGCGCAGGCTTCTGCAAAAGCCTTGGGCAAGGCCGCCGGGAAGGAGACAAAGCAATTACCAGTATCGCGACGCGCAGAGGTAAAGGTGGGGACGGAGGCGCATCATCGACGGGTAGAACTACTGGGGCGGATATACGTGAAGATCGGACAGTATAGTGAGTCGCATTCCGTCATGCCTACCTTACGCATTTCCGCACTACATCCTATCCACCCTCGCTCCCCCCTTAACTGAGTCTCGTACAGCAATACTAATATCAAACAGACCAAGCACTCACATCCTTCCGCACCCTCGTCTCCTCTTCCACTCCTCCAGACCCAACAGACATCGACGCGTACCGCGCGTACCTCAGCGCATCGCGTCCCCTCGTCGACACCGAATCCCGCTTCCTCGACAACCCAGCGGATCTCCTCTCCCTCTCGCCGTCCACCCGCAGTCCCCCAGCGGGTCTGCCGCCGCAGGCGCCCCTCGCGCTGGCGGTGCTCGCGCTCGTCGCCGTGCCGCTCGCTGCGTTCAGCGTTGTCGGTGGCGTGGCGGCCAGGCTGTGGGTTGTAGTGGGCACCGGGGTGGGGGTTGCCGGGTGGGTGGGGAGAGGGGCGATTGGGGAGGGGATGGGGAAGGAGTGGGTTGTTGCTGGTGCGGTGTATGTATTTTCATTTCTATTTATTGCGGACTTACTATCTGGTTGGGTGAGATGCATTGACTAACGTGGAGATTTTATTTTAGGTATTTTGCGACTATGGCGGCTCTGGCGGCGACGTTGTAAGAGTGGCGCGCTGTGGCGAATATTTGGATGGCGAGGGTGGGGAGCATTGGGGGGATTAAATCCGTATCTGGCAATAGGATCCTGGGGTGTTTCCTTGAAAGGAGTGTTTGGATTCAACTCTTGCGAGTTTAGTCATGATTGCTACGAGACCGAGCGTGGCGCTAAGGCGTTGTTGGATGGAGATGGGCCAGGAAATTAAGTTGTCTTGGTTTTGCGTGCGTACGCGTGCGTGTCTTCTTTTTTTTCTTCTTTGCTCCGGCAGTTCGCTCTCGGCTTTGACCGGAGATGTTGGGGTCAAGCTGGGGTGGGAGGGGGAGGGAGAGGGTAGGGTTAGGGGGGTCACGCAAAGTTGGAAAGTACGTTTCTTTTTTATTTTTATCTCGGGATCTGAGGCACGTTTCGTCTCTGACCCGGTTTCATGTATGCGCATTCCCAAACCTCCCCTATTTCTGTGCTCCATCATTATGCATGCGGCCGTGCGCCACGCGCTCGTCCGCAGCGTTGACGGTTGGTAAGACCGGTATTCGGGAATATGGTCACGTAATGATTGGGGGCTTGCATTGACGACTGTCGGGACTATGGATCTAATGAATACGTAGGTAGAGTGCTTGATTAGGCAATGTAATGGCTCTGGACGTGGTCTGGATTCGTCGGCTTCCAAACAAATTTAAGATTACTGGGACTCCAACACTGTTTTTGTTCCTCTCCATAATATTGGAGAAGTCTCCGTGTCATGCAAGTGTTTAATTACTCCATGATGGCGTTTAATGTTTGGGCTCGGCATCGTTCCTGCATATGCCGATTCTGGATGTTTTAGATACACTGCCAGATTCAGCCATCTTTAATTTTCCAGCGGGCGGTTATATGAAATAAGCGCCCGTCATGCTCCGTACCTGCTCGGCGGTCCGAGATAAAGACAAGACGGGCAAGCAAACATACGGGAAGCATTGGTGCATTGATAGGGCCGCTGCCAAACAAATAGCGCTGCTGCCGCGATCATCGTTCATAGCTCCATGTTATCAAAGTAGGTAGTTTGATCGACGGATCGACGGCCTCGGTCAACTTGATTTTTCATTTGTGACTCGATTCGCGGGTAAGATCTGCGCTTGGACGAGGGCTGGGGGAGCTGTATGTAAATACAGCACAGAATGCTTGTGCGCGGATGACGCCTTTTCCTCGAATTGCTACAAAGCCGAACGCGGGCAGCCAAACGCCCGGATTTGGCTGACTATGGGAGGATGATGATGGGTTGAAGCTCTTGCGGCTAGTGAGCTTTGGAAAAGGGTCGAGATTGCGTGGGCCCGTTCCTGGCTTCCCGCAGCTGCTGCTCAGGGGAGGGAGAAGCTAAGAGGCCAAGTCTGTCGGCTGCTAGCAATACTGAAATGCTAGTAATGCTAGTGCTTCGAGAAAAGATGGCGTTACAGCTTGCGTCAAACGCCGTCCTGGCTATTTGACTAGGGCTCGCTTTCGGGGCTCGGGCTTGGTGACGCTTCGTCTTGATCGTAGTCGCAGTCGCAATCGTAGTCACACTCACAGGCACACCCATAGGCACGCCCAGAGAGTACTCGGTAGAACAAGCTTACTTGGCAGCGAGGCTTATCTGGCGAGGAGATGCGGAGCAAACTCATTTCCGACCCGATTGCCAGTCGCATCTCTGGAATGGCCATCTTCCGGCAGCGCCAACAGATTGCTGCGCTGGGGAGCAGACAGAGGAGTAGAGCCGTCAAAGCTGGGGGGTTCCTGGCCTGAAACACGCCAGCTTGCCCATTACAGTGGACAAGCTTAAACGGCTACACACCCGCCTCTCCTGATCCATTCGCTCGCCTCTCCCTCCTGCCCCCGGTCCCTATTCTCTGTCCTCTGTCGCCATCCACCATCTCCAATTCCTCCAGGAACAAAGACTGCCATCATCCTTCCGTCCGCCTGCTCCTGACCTCTCCCGGACCCCATTGTCTCTGCCCGTTGCCGCCCCCCGAAAACATTGCGACTTGCTCACATAACGTCCAAGCGCTATCCGCATATCGTTGGTGTCAATATCGTAATCCGCCGAGGAATGGGCACGGCGCCTCGTTTCAGAATCGGGACTGGTCATCACTCTGGAATTTGCTGCCCTTTTTAGGCCTTCCATGCGCTCGCAGTTGCCTGCTTGGCCCCGCCCCATTTAATATTCCCCTCTACAGCAGCTCCTACTGCTACTATTACACTTCGCTGGTCGAGGAGAGAGAGTGAGAGAGAGCGGCCCATCTCCAAGCGCAAGCGGCGCACTTTCGCGACTGCAACACAAATCCACCAAAATTGTCGTCGCACAACAAATTCTCTAACCCCCGCATTGGTTCGAGACTCTAATCAAAAAAGATTTCGGTTTTGGTCGCGGTTGAGTCACCGTGCCACAGATCCTGAATCTTATCTCACTCCTAATTTTCTTTGTTTCGCCCTAGCCGAGTGGGACACAACTTCTCCTTGCGTGGACACAGAGAGTGACCCCCACCATTGCTCGATAATACTTTGGCATTGATAACCCTCCTTGTCGCATCAATCAGCAGTCATGTCGGTCGCCATGCTGCACGCTCCTTCGCGAGCTTCTACCTCGTCCTCATCCTCCTTCGCCGTGTCTCGGCAAAACACAATGTCTTCACACGATGGTCGGTCTCTGCGCCAATCGAAGCGCATGTCTGTCACTGCCCTCTACCTGTCCATGTCTGCCAAAGACCGCGAGTTGGAAATTGAGGATGAGTTGGCAAGAGGTACATCATTCGACAAATTTTTTGCGAGAGAGGTACTAATTCTAGGATAGCACAAAAGACACTCAGGGAGTTGAAAGCAAAGATATCATCACAGTCCAAGAAGAACTTTGTGTTGGAAAAGGATGTTCGATACCTCGATTCACGAATCGCCCTCCTGATCCAAAATCGTATGGCACTGGAAGAGGTACGTTGGTGCATAATCACTGCCTGTTGTCTCTAATTGACACTCTGAGCAGCAACAGGACGTTGCAAATCATCTCGAGGAGGCATCAGATCTTCAAGAAGGTTTCTTTCCAAACGATGAAAAGACGCAAAGATATGGAAATCTATTGTTTCTCCTGCAATCCGAGCCTCGACATATTGCGCACTTGTGTCGATTGGTCACAATGGCCGAAATCGATTCTTTGCTGCAAACTGTCATGTTTACAATCTACGGCAATCAATATGAAAGCCGAGAAGAGCACTTGCTGTTGACCATGTTTCAGGTATGCAACCCAACATCTCAAATCATGCGCAAGGCTAACTACCATTGCAGTCTGTTCTTACCTACCAATTCGATAATACTCCTGACTATTCTTCCCTTTTGCGAGCAAATACCCCTGTTTCACGAATGATGACCACCTACACCCGGAGAGGTCCCGGACAAAGCTATCTCAAGTCGACTCTGGCCGAGCGCATCAACTCTTTGATTGAATTGAAAGACCTCGATCTAGAAATTAATCCACTAAAAGTATATGAAAAGATGATTACGAAGATTGAAGAAGATGGAGGCTCACTTCCTCCAAATCTACCCAAAGGTGTCACCGCTGAGCAGGCCGCCGAGAATCCAAATGTGCAACAAATAATCGCTCCAAGACTAAAGATGCTTACAGATATCGCAAATGCATTCTTGGACACAATCATTATGAATTTGGAAGAGACACCATATGGCATTAGGTGGATATGCAAGCAAATTCGAAGCTTGTCCAAGCGAAAATATCCGGATGCTCAGGACCACACCATCTGCACTTTGATCGGAGGTTTCTTTTTCCTCCGATTCATCAATCCAGCCATCGTGACTCCAAGGTCATACATGTTGATCGACGATACACCAGCTGAAAACCCAAAGCGTACATTGACGTATGTAGCAAAGATGCTGCAAAACTTGGCCAATAAGCCATCATACGCAAAAGAGCCATACATGGTGAAACTTCAGCCATTCATCCACCAGAACAAGGAGCGCATCAACAAATTCATGTTGGATCTTTGCGAAGTGCAAGATTTCTACGAAAGCTTGGAAATGGACAACTACGTCGCCCTCTCCAAACGTGACCTCGAGCTCTCAATCACACTAAACGAAATCTACGCTACTCATTCGCTGCTCGAGCGCCACATTGGTGCTTTGGCCCGCGATGAGAGTTCGCACTTGGCTCTTCTATTACAAGAGCTTGGTCCTGCACCAAACCAACTACCGCGTAAAGACAATCGTGTCGTCAACGTGCCTCTCTTTAGCAAATGGGAGACCCCTCTAGACGACTTTACCGCAGCCCTAGACATTACACAGGAAGAAGTCTTCTTCATGGAAGCCAAATCCACTTTCGTCATGATCATGCGTTCCCTCCCACCCAACACCTCCATCACTCGCCGCCCGCTCCGCCTCGACCGCATCGCCGAAGCAGCCGCCACCACCAAAAACGACTCGGTCATGGTGCGCAAGGGCATCCGCGCCATGGAGCTGCTCAGCCAGCTGCAAGAAATGGGCGTCGTCGACAAAGAAGACGGCTTCGCGCTACTGCGCGACGAAGTCGAGCAGGAACTTGTGCACCTCGGGTCGATCAAGGACAAGGTCATCGAGGAGACGCGCAAGCTCGACGAGGTCTACCGCACCATCCGCGAGCACAACATGTACCTGGTGTCGCAGCTCGACACGTACAAGTCGTACCTGCACAACGTGCGCAGCCAGTCCGAGGGGAAAAGTAGGAAGCAGGAGAAGAAGCAGGTGCTGGGGCCGTACAAGTTTACGCATCAGCAGCTGGAGAAGGAGGGCGTCATTCAGAAGAGCAACGTGCCGGAGAATCGGAGGGCGAATATCTTTTTCAACTTTACGAGTCCGTTGCCTGGGACGTTTGTCATTAGTCTGCACTACAAAGGTAGGTGCTCCCCTTTACTAAATATATCAGGCCGTCATGGCTAACAGTTGGGACAGGGCGCAACCGTGGTCTGCTGGAACTCGACCTCAAACTCGACGATCTGCTCGAGATGCAAAAGGATAACCAGGAAGACCTCGATCTCGAGTACGTCCAATTTAATGTTTCAAAGGTACTGGCTTTGCTCAACAAGCGCTTTGCGCGGAAGAAAGGGTGGTGATTACCTCTGGTCCCTGACTTTCTTGAATCCATCAAGACTTTTTCTATGTAAGATGTGTTTGTACGATGTCGATGGCGAGAAGAAGATGAAATCTACGGTGGCCGAGATTGCTACGGCTTCCTGTATCTCGGATTTCTCTTCTCTTTCCTGAATTTTCTCTTCCTTTTTTGGTTCTTTTTACTTCTTCATTGGGACCAGGGCGAAAAGCGGCGTGCAAATGAGCTTCGGGATACCCTGTGTTGCAACTTCGTGGAAAGCTTGGGAGTTTGAGCCAAGCGAACAAGAAGTGAATATGTGGATGAGGAAAAGAATTAAGAATTGTGTTCTCTCTCTCCTTTTTTTTCATGTACTGCTGGTCGAGACGTGCTTGAGGATAGGCATGGTGAGGCGAGTTTAATGAGCCTCCTTTTCTTTCGAGGGAGCAAGATGATTTTGGGTTTGGGAGCGTGGTGGCGTGGCGTGGCGATGATTGGCAAAGCTGTTTGTCGCTTTTGCCCTGCCCTTCTCAGTGTCTCGACCGGCCGGACCGGGGACGTTATGTGGAAAGTGTTCTGTATAGCATGGATGAGATGGTTTCTTCTCTTTTCGCGTGGTAGCGTCAGGATTGATATCCAGTGTATAATAATCTGGGCGGTTTTAGCGAAGATGATTTCGAAGAATGAGCGCATGGCGTGATCCAAAACTTTGTTCTGCTGACTTGTGCATTGGTCTTTGATGCCTGCGTTTGGTTCGTTGTGTAAGAAAGCGTGCGCGATTTCAAAAAGCCGACGACGGTTTCTAAGCCTTACTTGAGCCAGCTATCAAGATGCAACTGGGTTCGTTCATAGTGTAAAGTGTCAATACGACTATAATTTTCCGAGTTCAGAAGGAAATTTGCTCCCTACTACAATCTCAATTCGACGCATAGACGCAATTATTGGACTATTTGCTGCATTTACGGACGAGCATACGCCCAGCCTTCTGCTTAGTAAGCAAATGAATGTGTCAACGGTTGTACGTAACCAAACCTACACGCCCTAAATTTTCATCCACTGACAAACGACCGAATATCATCCATCCCTTTACGAATTCCTAGAAATGGATATGCTATACTTGTACGCAATCCCCAAACTCCTTCAGCATTTGGATCACCGCCACAAAACCTCCTACTGCAGGCGAGAAGAGAAGCCCCCACAAGAAAAGGAACGTGCAGAGATCCATGCCACTCAACAAGAGCAACTTCTTTGATGTAGACTTTCCTTTTCTGCGCTTGAAACGATAAATGGGGGTAAGAAGGTTGATGGCCATGAATGGCACAGTGATTCCGTGAACAACGCCCACAGCTAGCCACGACATTGTCCATCCCCTCTGTGCCCTTGTGCTTTTGTTTGGTCGGAAAGCCGAGAGAGCACCAATGACTGCTAACGACATGCCGAGAGACAAAACTAGCGGAATGTATATAGCGAAAAGAGACTTGAGCGGTAATCTTCTAAGACGAGTTGCCTCATATTCGCTCCTCGCCGGTGAATTCGGGCCGCGAAAGAACTTAGGTAATTTCATCCATTGGTAGTGCATGCTATTGGGTTGCAATTCGAAATGAGAACATGTTGGGATGAGCACTGCCCTCAGGTCAGCAGGCCGAGACGGTCGAAAACCGATCACACCCTTTATCCATTGGAAATGCATGGTATTGAAAAGAGAAAATTTTGAGCTGGACAATACGCTCTGGTCAGCAGACTGAGACGTGCGCAAACCTATCACCGCCATCGATTCCCTTATTGTGCTCGCGAATATGGATATCATGATCTCAAACACAGAATAATTCTCATTATATTGTTGCTCTCGCACTAAAACATTTCCCCACAAAGAATCTCCCATGGAGTTCTGAGACTCGGATTCTGAATGTGCTCTTGGTTTATCAGTATGTACGTCCTCTAGAAAGACGCCATACTCTTCTTGGTCAGATGTTTCTTGAATCTTCTTCAACTTCACTGTTGATGTATTAGGAGCTTGAGAGTGACACAGCTGACCAATGACTCCGTGGAACTGTCCACCTCTGCGTCTAGCTTCACTCATCTCCCGAGACCAAATCATATACAACTTGGGATACCCGGAGCATACCAGCTGGCCAAGCAGATTGACAATTGACATGATCAAGTATGGTACTACTGTAAGACCAAAAGCTGAGTAACCATAAATTGAGATTTGGATGCCTCGCGCATGATAGAGAGTGATGCCTGAGCTGACTGCTTGGATGATGCCAACCAGAGCTTGAGCAGCATTGTAGCTATCAGCAAGGCGGATTGTTTTGCGGAGCCTATCTTTGTCCATGCCGTTTGCCATTGCTTCTAGCTCGCAATTGCCGGGATCGGTTGTCACACACTCAGGGTCTCCTATCTCAAGTTTGGCATCGCTTGGGACAATCCTGAAAGAGTATCCAGGAGGAAGCTCACAAGTCCCGTGAACGGCAGATGTCATTTTGCCATACGTTTCCCGAACGAAATCTGTAACTGGAAGACGCTCTTCGGCCCAATCTGGTTTGACCACTTCGTATATATGCCGAAGATTTGAAGTCGAGGCAGACGATGAATCCGTTTCTTTTTGGTGTTGATCACCATTTTCTGGAAGCTCTACTGCCTGTACGATGTCGTCGTGCCGTGGCTGCCAAGATTTGTTCCTGGTGACCATGCATAATGCGCCTGCACGAGCGGCACTTTCGATCGCGTTTGCCCCATAGAACCTTGAGCGTCGAATTAAAGAGTTTGTTGCAATCAAGATGCCAGAGCCAGGAAAAAACAGAGCCAGTACTCTGGTCACTATAGAGATCAAAGGGCTTTCTCCTGGATACAAGTTCACCGTAGCGCAGTGCGCGAGGTAGTTTATGGCGAGAAAAAGGACGATTGAGCGGGCAGTATAGTTCATACAGACCATGTTAGGCTCTCCATGATTGAAGAACTTTGTACTGTTCTGATTTGGCGAGAGGTAGATTGGTGTGTCATTTAGAGGCACAGCACGAACCGAAGCAGCAATGATGAAAACTAAACATAGTGATAATGCCATGGCACCAATGGGCATTAAACTTTGAAGATGGCGAATTCGCGAAAATTTTCCCCAGGTTGGTGTCATCGCGAAATTTATTAGCCAAATGATGGTAAGGCTGGAGCATTTTGCAAGAGCAAGGTAATACAAACACAGCATTCTTGGCGTCGCTGAAGAGCCTCAGCCTGGGATGATCCAGCCTCTAACAAGTAAATCGGTCATTGTATGAGTTAGCCAAGGGAAGAGATCGCTCGATGAGATATACGGTAAAATGCAATACTCTCCTCGATACTTACAGACCGAATAGTAAGACATGGATACACGTTCGGCTAGTCTTGACTCTCAATATACACTATTGCTGCACATAGACACAGCTGAATGGTACAAAGTCCATGTTGCAAATTCCCTTATGTGAAAAATTTGCACGTTCGTCAGGTCAAGCCTCGTTTACCATGACCAATCGGTAGAGCAGCAGAACGCGTAGCATATAGGAACGGGAAGCTCCGTAAGGCACCCGAAATGATCCGATGGTTTTTGACTGCTCAACAAGCGCTTGGATGGTGAGTAGTCTCCTAAGCGCCGAATGATGGGATGATGAAGTTGAATCGGCATCATGCCACCTGGAGCGGGCTGATAGGGCTGGTGCCTGAGTCAGGGCCGGGATGAATAGGCGGGGCGCTTGCATTGCCTTGTGACAATGACAACTCAAAGCTTCGAGTCCTCTCATCTCTTCCTACAAAGACGTCAGTGTTCCTGATAACCACCGAATACCTATCCGAATCAGCACTACCGCGCTGAAAACCCCACCAGAAATCACATCCAAGCTCTTCCATTCTAGCAATCAACCAATTATGTCCTCATCAATTACCATTCCCAAACGCAAGAAACCCCAATCGGCTTCCAGTCCAAGCAGTTACTCATATGCCTCATCATCCTCCTCCTCGACACCTTCCACATATACTCGTGCAGAAAGCTCTGCGAGTGCATCACATAATTGCCCCGCTTCCGAGTCGTCTTCGCCTACAAGATATTACAGTCATGATCGACGGCCTTCGTTACTAGGTATGCTCGTACAAGGCACTCTCTACAGCCTTTCAGTGCAAAATTTGCAGATGACTAAACCGCCAATCATAGGCTCTTCTCTCTCCAAATCAGAGCACACAGTCATAAACATCGGTGGTCCTGAGCATCCACGTCTAGTATGCTTATCGACTTCTTTCTACTCCGCCTACCCCGTCTCTGGGAAACAAACACGCTGAACTTGGTTTTTGCAGATAACTTGTGTGAAAGCTTCCCAAGGCTTCGACTGGAATCTAGGTATGCTTCCATGGTTCCCTTGTCACTGACTGTCCTTCTGCGACTTGCTCACTCAATGTCCCGTATTGAAGACATCTTCCTACCATCCTACGCATCAAATCACGACTCGAGCGAGCTCGAACGAAAGCAAGACCCCGTTGATGATATTGTTCTCACCGACGAAGAGGCTGCTGCCATATATCCGCAATAGTCCATGGTGCGGGCACCGGTATTGCACAATAGAGCCAATCGCTGGTACGGCAGCCTTGCTATGAAAGAGTTTGCGGCTTGCCATTACAAACATCTTGGCGGACAACTTGGAGTTTAATGAGTTAAGAAGCGTCTCAAATCTGGCATCATGGGTAGCAAGATGTCTTTAGCAAGCTATTCATTGCTGTTCAAAGGGGGTTTTGGAGTTTGGGGCAATACAAGGGTGGGGCTTTTCACGGTGTATATACACTGTCGGTGCTTAGCTTGTGGCATTTTTCAAGGCATCAACGACCTCATTGTCTTGATCATTAGGTAGGTAGGTAGGTAGGTAGGTATCTATGGAACCTAACTGTCATGGTCTGGAAGCAATAGGCACGTAACTTTTGTCAACTTGGTGATCATTTGCCAATTCCGGTGATGGTCCATATGAACTTATTCAATGTGCGAGACTATGCCTGATGCCTAGTAAAATTATACGGCCGCGCGCAATGTATCTGCTCTTCCTTTATGCCTTCCGAAATCCAATCACAAGGATCTGTCATCATTAGTAAGTAACTTCAAGTTGTCGGCGAACCTTATGCTATGCAATTACAAGTTCCGATACTTGGTTTCAGTGGGATACCAAGCCGGAATTAACCTGATCTCACTGCCGAAACAACCTGAAATGGAACTGTTTAGGTGCGCATCTCTGGTGTTTGGTTACAGAAAGGGACTTCATAAAGATGACAAAGATACTTGACCCTCTGACATGCACAGAGCGAAATTGATTTGGATATTAGAAAAGCCATCCCACGCAGCGCACTCGCTCGGGAAGAGATGCAAATTGGAGATTGTATTATGGGCAGCAAGCTTGGTACTCAACAAAGTAACGAATTCAGACTCAAGCCGTGTATGATCAAAGAACAGCAAGTATTGCTAGACAAGAGTTTGATCCACGCATTAATTAATACTAATTACTATCATCATACGCCAGCGTCCCACGTGCCTGGGTGGTCCATGGACACAGTCACTATCTATTCTGCCCTTCTTGTCCTCCTCCTCCGACTGTATTTTAATTCGACTCTTCATACAAATATGCATGTATCATCACCTGCGTTGGTACTGGCGCATATATGGTCAAAATGATACTTGACAGGTCCGCTGGCCAGTGTCCGTAGGCTAGACGTGAGCATGTTTCACACTGAGTCGAATTGGGAAAATCTTGGCCCTGCTCGCCTCGCGCATGCAGAGACATATAAGCAGCCGGATAGAGACGGTTTGAACTCACTTCAGTCAGGACAACCTGCGCGTACTTATTGCCGCCGCGAAGACTCGGTTCGATACGACCTCTATAGGCTTGGTTCGGCTCTATGTGAGCTACGAGGCTAAGAACTTGCTCAGGAGCAACGCACCAGGCCGTCGGAATTCTGTCATACGTGTCACCACCAGCGTTGAAGCAGAAGTCCTGCCTCTTACAAGAGCCATCGCATGTGTGTTGTCGTGCTACACTCGCCGGCTCAGTCCAATCGCTTTCAGCCTGGCTATCCTCAGGTTCATCGCACTGCATTGACCATCCATTTGCAAACCCCTGTGCGTCGCAACGGGATTCTACGAAATCTCGAGCCTCAAGAGACATTGAGGTAGCGTCATCGCATTGTTGTTTGCATTTGTATATCGGGTAAGCTGTGATTGAATTTACGCGTCGAGTGAAGCCAGTTGCATGAGCATTTCGCTTTGTCAAATTCGAGGCGGGTCCGTAATACGGCGTAATAGATCCACCACTACAAAAGCTTAGTGCTATCGATCATCTGCCCCTTTCCCAGATGGACCTACGTGAGGAAAGTCAGTTCGGTAATGCTATTGCCTTGATTGGTTTCGTTGTCCACGGCGAAAGCGCCCAACGGGATCGCCGTGAGGAGGCACAATGCGAAATGAAAGAATGTTGCTCTCGTCGTTGCTAAATTCATTTCAAAGATCAAGAAACGGAAAAATTTAGAGAAGCGTTCTGGACTGTTAAACTTTTAAAGAAAACATGAGAATCCTGCTCCCTCTCCAATGTATTAACACGGCGACACTCTAGTATAAGAACTCAAGAGGACACATTATTGGTGAGGATCATATTGCGCGCAGATAGATATGTCGTAAATATTATCAATTCTTCCTCAAGTCTCCTGAGACGTCCGGAAAACCTTCTTTCGCAAAGTGATTGGCTTGAAAGTAGCTCACATCGGCGAGATGGGTTGGGAATCAGCCTAGCGTCATCGTGGCGACCGCCTATCCGAAGACCTAATCTAGGTATGAATTGACCGATCCAGAAGAATGTGGCGCAGACAATTGGATCTGATGGATTATTCCCTCACGACCGTCCGGGGATCTGAGCTCGTCGTCCTGAATTATGGAGGATTTTGTACCTTTGCGTTGGCTAGGAGATTTCACCACCTCGTGCACGGGCCCATCTCGTGCACACCAAATTAATTCTCACTATCACGCGTTTGAATTTGAATATCTCAATAACGCTGATAATTAATGAGATGAAAACAAGATTAGTTAGAAATTCTGAATTATGTATTTTATATAGAGAATTAATTTTCATTTCTGAAATATAATGGGATATGAATTGGTCGTTCTGAATGAATCGAATAAAAAATCATTTCAATTTCATTTGATATCTTTTCATTCATTATTATAACGTTTTGAGATCTAATTTATATTTTAGACTGATTTCATTATTTCCGCTATTTCGGCCGAAATTCGTCTTTGAATTACTCATTCATTATTCATTATTCAATAATCTCTTATTTTTACTATTATTTAACAATTCGTTCAGCCTTTCATTATTATTGAATTTCCTTCCAATCATGTTTTTATTATATTTTTCATTCAATTTCAATTTATTTATCAGTCTATTTTTATATCTTTTGAATTTTTTTTTATTATTTTTCAAATTATTCAGCCTTTTTTTATTTCTATTATAATTCACAAACGTATATAATTTTACTAGAATTATAAAAAATAATTTTATTATATTCAAAAAATATTTTAATTTATTTTTATTATTTTATTTATTATTTTTAAAATTTCAATATTTTTTTCAGATTCAATATTTTAATTTTTAAAAAATAATTTTTTTTATTCTATTTTAGAATTTATATTTTAAATTTATCAATCATTTTTCATTATAATGATTTTAATTAAATATCAAATTATTTATAAAAATTTTTTCAATATTTTATTAATATTATTATTAAAAATTTTAAATTATGATATTGATTTAAATTCTTTTTTATATTAATTTAATTAAATATTATTAATAAATCGAATAATTTCAAATTTATTTTGAATTAATCATTAATAATATTCGAAAATATAAATATTTTTTAATATATCTTTCAGAATAATAAAAAGAAATCAATTTTATTTAATCTAATTAGATTCTATATATATTGGATTTATTCATTTAATTCGGAATTATAATATTCAATCGATGATCTGAATAAATTCATATCAAATAATTGAAATCAATAAATTAAATAAAAAAATAAATAATCATTAGAATTTATTAATCATAATAATAATTAAAAAAATCCATAATAAAATAAAATTTATAATCATTTATAATAAATAATTTCCATTTTAAATTATAATCAATTTTAATTTTAATATTTTTATCAAATATTTTTTTCAATCAGATTAAATCAATTTTATCATTTATTTAATCTGATAAAAATATGATAAAATTATATTTATAAATAATAAAATTCATATATTAAAATTATAAATTCTGAATAATATCTGATCAAATATTATAAATGAATAAAAAAAATAATATTTCATCGTTTATAACGATTATGATCAGAATAATAATTCATAAAATTAAATTATTTATATCTATTTTTTGAAATAAATTTTATTTGAATATTATTTTATTGAATATACGATAATAATTCGAAAATTGATTTATAATAAAATCTTTTTTATTCATATTATATATATTATATAATGAAATATAATATTTTATAATTTTGATAATTATTTAATAAATTATTAATAATAAAATAATATAATTTAATATTTTATATTATTTTAAAATAAAATTAAAATTATT
>JAGEMR010000218.1:0-31876 GCA_021030915.1 Astrothelium macrocarpum
CCGCACTCTCATACGAAGAATTTAAATAATTCAATCACAACAATATAAATTTTTTTACATTATTCAGAATTCTCTTTTTCAGATGTATTTTTAATTATAATACAGGTGCGCGTATTATGCCCAGGTTTGTTGCAGTTATTATATTACCGTTTATCTGTTTTTGACATTCTCGTACGATTATCATTTTCATCTATTTTTTATTATATTATCTGTTTAAACCCTTTCTGAATCTGTAAATTCTGTCCATTTTATATAGAAAAAGATCCTTCTTTTAATAGACGGGTTTTTTTAATCCTCTAATATCGGTTAAATTTTTGATTTATCATATGAAATATTTGATTCTTTTCCTTCAAAATGGCAAATTGATGTATTATTATAATTGTATTATATGAAAATTGGTCGATAATAGATAAAAATTCAGATAGAGAATTATTCTGATATCGTATGATTCGGTTTCTAATATATTCATTTTGAGATTATATTTCAATAGGGTTGTGTGATGTCTTTGATTTTCAGAAGAGGGGGGGTCCAGATGAGCTTCCAGGGGGTGTAGATGTATATAATTTCATATCCAATTATGAAATTACATATTCTGGGTCGTATAATACAAATCCTGCTTCTCGAAAATCTCTTTGAATATTTGATTCTATTATAATAATTTGAAAAATTTTATAAAACATTAAAAAGAAATTCTTTTTTAAAATATAAATGATATATATTTATATGAGATTATCAATTATTTAACCGTACGCGCGTTTTAATGCGCGAAAATAGCCTATATCAAATGACTATAATTTATATGATAAATGAGAAGATATATAAAAAATAATAATATTATTCTTTTGGCAGAATAATTCAAAATCAATTAAATGATGGTTTTCGTGTTTATTAAAAATGAAAAGATGATGTATATTTATTATATGATTTATAATATATCGATTGAAATATTAAATCCAATTTAAATTTCATTTATTTATTATTCAATTATTATCTGATATAATAATCATCCAATTATATGATAATGGATTATTTTGATATCAAAATGAGAGGTGATTTTTGTTCGTAATAATGATATACGGTGGGATGATATAATCCAATATGTTTATATCTTGAATTATTATCATCTATTCTTGATTATTCTATTGAATCGTATGAGACTTTTTATATCTTTCAATATTGATAATAACCATTTCTGACGAGATTTGGCCCATTAAAAACCCCGTCTCATCAAAATTATAAATATTCCCCTTTTAAATGCCAAATTGGTCAATTGTATATTATATAAGATTAAATCATTCACGAAATTTGTCAGAATTTTTATATTGGATTTTCTGATAATCGATTCTACGATTAAAACATATACGTAATTCAGATTATTATTATACAAGATTAGAAATCCAATTTTTATTTATATATGATGTGTTACGGTCGTATAATAATCGATTCGTTATATCTTCAACACCATTATATCGGAAAGGAAATGATCGCGAATTTAGATCAAATATATATCATATAAATATCTATTTTTCTAATTCAATGAATTTTTGATGAGGATGTTGAATATCGCGTTATGAAGATTTTTTATGTTTTCGATTTTGAAATATCATACGAGAAATTTTATAAATAATTATTATACGACGAATATTTAATTTAGAATTCTTTTGAAACGTCTGAAATACAAGAACAAAATCATTTTCTTTCCAGGCTTAAACCATAATAAAATGTGGGAAAAAAATGGATTTAAATTGAGTTATACGAAAATGCGGAAAAGTGGCCAATCCAATTGGGTGGCCAACTCAATTGTGTTGTACGTTATTTTGTAAATTAATATATAAATATAATATTCAATACTTATAAAATATGAACTTTCATATTATATTATATCTACTTATATCTGTTTAAATTAGTTTATACAGCTTTCTATTTAAATTTATTTAAATTATTTGAATTATTTAATATTATTTAAATATTTATTTTTATTAAATAATTGAATATATCTCAATTAATATTATAAAATTTCAATTTTTTATATCAATAATTAAAAATACATATATAATTCTATATCATATTATAATTTGAAATTAAATCTATTTATGATTGTAGAGATATTTAAATTTAAATAAATCTAATAAAACGTGCAAAGTGGCGGGCCGTGCGAAAGGTGGCCGATACTCCTAGTGTTTCTACGTTTTTCCTTCAGAACTTTAATAGCCAGCCTGATTTTAATCATCACAAGCAGGATTCCATCTCCTTTCAATCTAACATCTAGAAATCAACGTTTGCAGCAATGTCGATGCAGCCGACGAAGCTTGACCGGTTGAAACTGGGGAGAAGCATATGGTCATGGAACTTGTGCGATGATTGTCTTCAAGGTGGAACCTGCAACCAATCCGATTGTGATGAGCCTCGCACTAAGAATCTCGCCCAGTATTAGACTTACTACGCAAATACAATGATAGACTGCACAAGCGCGACTGGAAAACATTCCGATTACGAGGTCATTTTCAACATTATACGAATGCTCCAGGACCAGCCCTTTTTGACCAGGGAAGACCTGGCAAGGCGGGCAGATGCGGCATTGAAAGAAGTCGATATTGCGGTCAGGCTTATGACCATGATACCTTGCTCTTACGAGTTGGACTTGTATTTTAAAATGGAACAAGGGACAAATCCAGTTTCTTGGGGCCCAGTAACAAGTTTTGTTTACTTCATAGAACAGGCTTTACCAGCCAATTTAACAACATCTATTAGGCTCAATGCGGAACAAAAATCAGCATTAATGGCAAGAAAGTTGAAGAAAAAACTCAATTTTAACATTCGGCCGACAAATGACTTGAGAGAGCATCTCAAGTTGGATAGGAGGAGGCGTGCTGTCCTTGTTTTTCATCACACGGCCTTCTTAAAAGAACATTTGTGTCGGACTAAGAACCTACCCCATAACTCATCTTTACATGACTGCTTACGATTGTGAGGATAATTATACGTTCGATGATATAGAAAATCTCTAATGGTTATTGCACAGAGGTTCAATTCCGCGACAGCTTGCTTTGGAGATCCTCGACTCTGTACATCAAGTTTTGTTTCCATTGGCGGATCGAAAATCTAAAAGAATGCTCAACAATCTGATTCGAAATTATTCCTTTGACCAAGATATTCTAAGATTTCAATCCGCCGCTTTCCGGAATTCGGAAGAAAAAGCTATACACTATTCCTATTTTGGTAGACAGTTACAAGAACTTCTTGAAGAAGTTGAACATCCACTGGCCCATGGGCGGATTGACAAATTCATCCAACGTAACAGTGATTCACGCCATATGATGATGGCTACTTTGGCAGGAGTTGCGTTCGCTATACTATTAGGATTTCTAAGTCTGGCTATAACGTCACTTCAAACTTGGATTGCATGGCAGCAGTGGAAGCATCCGATTATTGGCGGTCCAAGCTGAACTATCGTGGTCTTTCCGTTACGTCTCGCTCTATTAGGATTGGATAGCAAAACTGAGAAGTAAAAATTCTGATCTCTTTTCAAACCCACTGACAGTGTGATGCAGAGATTGTGTCGAAATCATGAAAGATGGTGCCGGCATGAAGGCTTGCAGGATGAGGCGCGGTATATGTGGTAGTCTACGGTTATCCATGTCGATAATGGCGAAGCCGATCAGTGGGTAGCGTCATCTGCTTGTCTAAATTTCATATCGACAACATGTTTCCTTCGCGCTCAGAGGCTTTCAGTGTCTAGAGCTGAATCACGCTGTCTCCTAAGAGACCACCACTCTGTTATGGAAATAGAACCGTTACGTCAAATCCTGGAATCTGTTAGCTAATTATGCTGATCCCAAGCTCCATAAAGTGCACATACTTCCGTAGTCAATTCGTATGTTTCGTGATCCGGCAGTGATTCGCATATTTTGAGTCTCCTGACTGATCCAGGTCTTCCGTGTTCCGCCGGTAATTCGCATATTCTCCTGGGTAATTTGTAGCTTTCGGGTCCTTGAGATAATTCATATCTTTCAGGTGCTCGAGGAAATTCGTATCTTTTAGGACCTTGAGGTAATTCATCCAATTCGCGTTTCGGCCTAACATATTTTTCATCATCTGGGACTTCCCGCTTATCTGGATAAACAAAGATTCTGATCACTCATAGCATACTCCGTCAGTACGGCACCTATTGTTAACAGAGACCGCCAGTCCATCAGTATGGCACCTATTGTCGACAGAGTCGCCGTCGCGACAGCCACGAAGAACGTCTCAGTAATCGCAGAATTGTACACCCCTAGCACGTTTGCCAGGTCCTTGGCAGCGACGTGATCTTCGAAACTGGTGATGCCAAGAGAAGCCACTAGTTTTGCATCCTCATCTAGCGCGACTTGCTGCATATTGGCGACGATTCTGTTCCGGAATACGGTCTCACCAACCAAGATAAAGATCGCGCAGCCGAGCTTCTGACTGCTTGATAAAATAGCTAGCACGGTTACTCGGTCCGTTGATGGCAAAAACGACCACAGCTCCCGGATGCGCATGTCTCTACCTATACCGTAGCCAGCACCAATGAGAACCTATGAAAGCAATCAGCAGGGGAGCAGCGTATTCAATGGAGGATGATGCAAACCTGGCAACCGATCCAAGCTTCATGACCGGTGTTGATGCGGAGAGTGCTTAGCAAACCTATGCCCACGCTGGTCAAAACCGAAGACACGATAATGAAGGGCGAACGGTAATTCATAGTAGTAACAATAATTTCCAAAATGATATTCAAAAGGTCAGAGCTAATATAATACGGTAGATTCATGACCCCGCTTTTTGTAGGAGAAGCATTCTTGATGACTTGAAACCATATAGGAGTATAGTACGTTAAAATGTAGACGGCCGCACTCAGGTAAGTCGTAAACCACATGCCCGCCATGATAGACCGCTGTGTAGCAATGCGTTGTGGTATGACCGCGTGACTCCTGAATCGGAACTGGATCACGGCAGAAATCGCCATCGAAACCCCGAAAAGAACGAGTGGTAAGAGAATCCGCCAGTCGCTCCAAGCAAAGGTGGTCCCGCCCCACTGCAGTGAAAGCAATAGACATGCAATCCCTAGTATGACTAAATGGGAACCCCACAAATTGAATATGTTTTGATATCCCAGGAGCCGATCCAACCTGACGGTATCACGCGAAGACTTAAGATGGAATAATACTACAACTAGAGCCGTAGTGCCGACGAGCGGTAGGTTGATATAGAAACACCAACGCCATGAAACGTTATCGGTGAAGGCACCGCCAACTACTGGTCCCACTGTAAAACCGATGGTACTGAAAATTGAACAGATACGGTAGACTAAGCCCTGGGAGCGAAGGGTAGTCAAGCTCGGCAAAATGTTGCTAGGTCCTTGGAGAATACCAGCGGTACCAGCGCCTGCTATAACACGACCGCCGATGAGGGATCTAGATGTAGAGGCAGCACCACAAAGAATAGAGCCGATCCCAAAGACAACAAGGGAGGCAAGGTATGTCCATTGTTGTGAAAATTTGGAGTAGAGGAAGTCAAAGACAAGCTCAAAAGCACTCGCCGATAATAGGTAGGCAGCGGCATACCAGCCAAGATCATTAGGAGACTTGAACTGGTCCGTAATCTAAATAATCATATCACTCAATGGTCGCTCTGCATGGCAGCTACTGGGAAACTGACCTTGGGAATTGCTGTCAAGATTGAGGTTTCGCTTAAACCCAGACTGAAAGCAGACAAGCACAGCGCACTTATAATCAGCCGTTGCTTCCAGGCTTTGAGAGCTCTGTAGTGCTGTACAGCTTTGTCTATATCTCGATTTTCTTTAGCATCTTCACCTTCCGACTTTTTACTTCGTGCATCAAAGCTAACCCATATTCTGATGGTTCTGGCATTTATAACCAGCCATTGCTTCCAAGCTTTGAGAGCTCTGTAGCGCTGGACAGCCTTTACTATATCTCGCTTTTCTTTAGCATCTTCACCTTCCGACTTTTTACTTTGTGCATCAAAGCTATCCCATATTCTGATGGTTCTGGCCTCCCTATTGATGGCCGGAGACGCTGTTGAGCCGAAGATCTCGATGGAATCTAGCCCACTGTCTCTGGGCCATGGCTCGATAGCTCTTCTAGAAGCGTCGTATCTGATGGATGGATCCGGATTCCAACTGTCATTTCCAAGCTTGTCTAGCGAAATAGTTTCACCATTATATACATGTACGGCACTAAATCCAAGGATTTTTTTGATATCCTTGAAAATGTCCTCAATTGGGACAATAAGGGCGTCGCCGAAAGGATCTAGGGCAACGACATGCCCATAGAGTTGATGATTCTCAGCATCAACAACCCAGGCGCCGCAGTCTCCTTTCCCTAGAGCTACGATGGTTAATCGCTGACAAATCTATAACGATCCTTAAGTATACATACACCGCGGCTAATGTTGCAATACTTTCATATTGAACACGGTAATAGGAGAGCCACCATATCCTAACGTAAGGAAGTTAGGATCTAGGAACAAGGAAGCAGTCAGTTGGGCCTGGCCTCCATCATCCGAAGTAGTGAGAATAAAGACTTTGCAATGACTTGCAGTTGGGTCTCCTGTTGATTCGATCTGGTCTAGTTCAAAACTCCGAGACTTGGTGATCTTACCAAGCCCTGTCCCATGATTGAACAGTTTGTTAGAGACTGTTGAAATGATTGTGACATCGACGAGTGCCCAGTCGAGATAATGGTGTGTGCGCAAGGAGTTCGGATCTAGATTTATTGCGAAAGTCAATATTGGTTGTGTAACGTGGGAGCTCAAAGATTTCTTCCAAAGACTGAGATCTTGGACGCGAGGCACGCCAATCTGAAGCGCGTTGTAAGATGTTTCACTAGACAATTCCGGCTCGGAATCTGAATCGTCATTATCAGGGCTCTTATCGCTATCTGAACAAGAGTCAGGAGCATTAGAACAGTCCGAATTAGAACTCTCGACATTGAATACATGGCCAACAGTCAAACCCTAAACCTGTGAAATGCCATTTTTATCTTTATACACAATCGTTCTACCCAACGTAGCAACTTGTTTTGGTACATTTTGTTTTGAAGAGGTGATAGCCAGGCCACAGAGAGTATTCGAGGTAGGATTAGCTAGAGAAACTTGTGATTTGAGTATTTCCGCAAGAAGCCACGGACCATCGCATACAAGGATAGCCGGTTGCATACACATATCGGACCGTTGAACCTCATGTATTACATGTTCTTGTTTGAAATATTTTCTGACTTTCTTTTCATAATTTTTATGGCATGCGATAACGATATAAAGTTGTGCTTGGTTTTCATCTTTTCCGAGCCATTTCAGCTGCCATGACATAGGCTCCGCTTTTTTAGCCGATTTGAAAACATAGTCGCAAAGCGGTTCGAAGAATATATCTCGTAGGTCTTGGAAACGCTCCTTCGCTTCGGGTGGAACTTCCCTATCGAAATTTTGCAACTCCTTGCTTTTCACACCGTGTAGGGCACTCGATTTGGAGCTATAGCCGGAGTCGTGAAGGGCGAGGGGAGCACCAGAGACGTGAGGATCATCAGTGACGCGAACGCTGCTCCTCTGGGTGTCAGTAGCGTCCATCGAGCTGCAGCATCACTAAGAGTCAAGATTTAGGCCATGGCTCGTTTGACGGTGTTGCGGAGGATTGTGACGAGACGAGCTCAAATGTAGTTAGCGTACATATTCTTGTGCTTAGGGTAAAGTCGTTAGCGAACCAATTAATCGTCTTGATTTGCCCTCTTCATCCTCAGTCATTGCTAGCGACAACCGGCTTCACCGGCAACATCATCATCTATCACATTTAGCCTACCGTAGTAAGCACCCAGCACAATACGAACACCGGCCATTTCACTCACTTCCAATCTTGGGATTAATACACTAAACTCGGACACCTTAGTGCTAAGCCGCGTTGCATCGCGGTGATTAGCTTCGCGTCATGTTGATTGAACAACATTGCTATCGGAAGTCGAGAACTGGTAGCAACTTCAATCAAACATATTTCTAAGGGGATTTCATAAGATTTACGAGAGCTGTGTCTTCTCTACTTGCAACATCGTCTAGCGATGAACAGAGAATAGATCTCTTCGTGCAAGAAACACGTGAAATATGGAAATGGTCACAAAACTCTGCCAAAGGATCGTCATGGTGTCTCCAACAGATTGTCAGAGTGCGCATTTTACGAGTCACACTAATCTCTAAGCAATACGGTCAAGAAAATCGATGGTGGCCTATGAGAAGTCACTCAGCGAGTGCGCATTCAGTGTCATTCTACTCATGCGCCGAAACAATACTGACATTAGCTGTGCCATTTCCCCCCTCTCTGATATATCCAAAACCAGCTCAAAATATGATTCATGACATCCGTCAACTACACATACGGTCAAGACCATTAATTATGAGATTTTTCTGATTGACCTAGCACAGGAGAGTCTTGACCGGCCTTGCTCTAAATGGATGCACTTTTAGAATTCTGCAAAGCATCAGCTTTATCTCATGAATTATTTGAGAATGCTGTCATCTGGCATCATTTTCAAGCGCTGTCTCTGATGCGACAAGAGCACAGTTCGTGTCTAGTTGGCTACAACGATCCCCATGACATGCCGTATGTACTAAAAAATGTTGCTGGACTATTTTCCCTTTCTCGCTCTCGAAATAATGATTGTGCTACGTGCTTTTGCAATTGCTCTGTCAAGAGAAGTGGGAGCAATTGTAGTCGGGGGATCTGTCATGGATTTTTGCTGAGACTGCTTCTGTATGCGGATCAAAATTCTCCTTAATTAGCGTTGCCGTGCCTGCACAGCAATTTTAGCGTCCGCAAAGCGAGGGAATAGGTTCGTTTGCTAAGCTACGAACCTCTGCACGTCCAGTCGCTGACCACTCCGAAGCTTTGGTAAGTGAAGTGTCGATTTTGCCGAGTAGGTCGTACTAAAAGATGGTCGCATCACATCGCATTCCAGATCAGTTTTGGTTTCCATATTCGTGAACTGTTTCTTGTACGATTTTTCTGAAAGTGGCCTTGAACGCAGATTCAGAGAAGGCTTAAGGACTCGAACATTAGAAGGAGAGAAGTCTTTTTGAGAGGCAACTTGTGATCGAGCACATCCCGTATGAGGCGCTCGCTGTATACATCGTTAAGACCTGATTCTACGCACAATTCTTCGTGGCATCGCATCTTTCCTAGAACAAAATGGAATATGTTCGTGGATATAGTTAGAAAGTGGTTACAGAGTCTTGAAATTTAACTCCAACTATCAAGATAGTATTGTAACAACGGCTGATATTATCAGCCGATAACGTTATTACCTAATAGCGCTATCGGGGCTCTCGGTACCTACCTTACTCCATACCTCTGAGCCATTTGCTTCTTGAGATCCATTCGTGTATCTATCAATGCGTTGCATACCGTCTTCTTCACTCCAGTTGTTCTGTTCGGATCCCACGGGCTTGTATGAAAGCGCTTTGATGACCATCGCTGTGGTTACTCCTCGGTTTCCAACCTTGATCCCCGTAGAACCGTACCTATACATCCAACCTTCGTGCCAGCTCCCGTCCTCACATTGCAGATCCAGCAGAGCGCGACGATCTTCTAGACACTCAACGTCTAGCTGCGAGCATGTGATAATGCGCATGGCTAAATCTAAGGCACTTCCCTTCATTCCTCGACGTTCGAGCACCCGCGATTTCAGCAATGAACTAAGCATTGTTTGGAGATGAAGATCGCTAGATGAGCGCAGAAGCCTCCCAATAAAGCCAAGACAACAGTCAGGAGAGGGATAATATCTGGTTCCATTCTCGTACGTACGGTTCAAGAGGACGGATCGGAGAAGCTCAATGGTGCTTTTGAACTCATGGCCACGGCCAAAGGAATAAAAGCATGCGAGAATGTTTGCACTGACGATGGGGTCTACCCGCGGTCTATCTCGGTCGAAATACGTCTGTACCCGTCTTTAGCAATAATGATGCTGCTCATCGCTGACATCGGCCAGTGGCTGTGTGGCTTACCTGGAAAGTTCCATCTTCGTTCACATATTTAGCCATCTTGTCGAGCACGGATGAGACCGTCTTTGTTGACGAAGGCTTGAGGACTGCGAGAGCAATAGATGTGGTATCGAGATCATCAGGGAAGCGCCCATCAGGGACGAGAGCTTGTTTGCCTGAGCGGATGTCAGTGGTCGGAATTACGATTCAATAGGAGAGAGGAGCCAATCACCGCTGAAGAAATTCCAAGTCTCTTGATCTGACCAACCAAGACTAATAAGGCTTCTGAAAGCAGTCGTCTTAGCTCTTGAATCTGGATCAAGTGGAATCACATATCCTAGGAGGAGATGACTTACTGGTCCTGAAGAGAATCCAAAATTAGCAATTTGGCAAAATTGTCTGCAAACACTACGCCGGTTTCAGTGGTGGAATCGAATCGGTTCGCATTCTGAAACATATATCTCCAAGCTCGTTCGATTGGACCATCCAAAATTTCGCGCAAAGCCTCGATAGTGGAATCGTTGAAAACGTATCCTCGCATGCCGAGAGCCTGTGCCGCAAGGACATTCTCCTCTTTGTCGTCGATGAAAACCACCTGGTCGCCTGTCAAGCCCATTTGATCCAGAATATGGCGGTAAAAGTCCATCTCTGGCTTCCGCATGCCAGCAGCTCCCGAGGTGAACACGCGATCAAACAGACCCCAGTCTATCCTCGCTTCAAGCTCCGCAAAGTCTTCTTTTCCAACATTCGACATAGCATTCACCTCCAATCTTGGGTACTCCTTCAATTTGCTAAGCAAAGACAGGATTGCTGGATTCGGCTGCAAAGACTTGCGTGCTTGTGCAAATGCTTCGGCAATCTCTGCCGCGGGAATGAAGAACTGCTGAGCACACTCTTCGAAACATGCGTTCCGACTGATCTCACCACGCTCGTATCTATGCCATATCGACGAGGAGAGAATGTCTCTCAACCTCCGCGCTGGAATAGCCGTCCTTGTGTTAGCAGACCAGGTAAAAAGAACGTCACCAAGGTCAAAAACGATGCTTCGGATAGAGGAGTACTGGAAATCCATCGCTGACGATACTATCGCTGACGATACTGTCTCGATATTTTCCTTTGCGTTATTACAAGTGCGACGCACGTTAGTAAAATAGAAGAATGTCACTTTCGAAGTTATCCTAGCCGGTAAGCAACCATAGGCATATACTAAACTAGACTTGGTGAGAGTGCCACCAGCAGGTGAAATAAGAAATGTTATACCAGGGTCAGGTCAATTAGCTGAGCTAATCCTATATGGATCTTATGATTGGCTTAGATTGCCTGATCCAGCTGAATGAACTGACCCTGGTATAACATCTCTATTTTCATCCGCTGGTGGCGCATCCGTGACTGCTTGGCTAAGATAACCTCGAAAGTGACATGTCTGATAGTATGTTAGCAGCTCAGTAGCAGGTATCCGCTGCTAAAAATGATTGATGTATCAATCTGCTTTACTGCAAAGAGTCTGCATGTTCCATTCTCACGAATAGATGCGCCGCATATCGTGCTGCATGGATTTGTCAATCAGAAGGCAGGTGTACGGAGAGATCGGCCCCATCCTGCATCAGGTCTTTAGGAATATGATGCATGATGCTGGTCAGTCTTAGTCTTCAGCTTGACAACGAATGATCATGTAGGATGAAGGCGCGTGCAACATTGTACCAGGTACCTCCGATTTATTTTGCTGTGCCGTCCTCTTGCACTGTTCTTCTAACCATTGTGCATTCAGCTAACCCTTTCGGAGGCAGCCTCATTCGGCAAGTCCTCATGGATTACTGACTTCTTTGGAGATCCTCGTATTCAATCAGCATGCCAGACTCATTCTTCTTGTGCAGCTTTCTTTCAAAATGAAGCAGGCCTTGGAAGTGGAACATGATCGGACGCTTTTACACGGTTGTTTTGTTGCGATGTTAGCTCTATCCTCTATTTTCATTTCGGTAATCATTACCTACCCGTCCATAACATCAATATCATGAAGCATTAGTAGTTCAATTTCCCCTAATGTCCTTCGTATTCTAGGTTGCAATTCTCATTGCATTGAAGTTCATCTACAACGTCTATTTCCACCCACTGGCAGCGTATAAGGGGCCACTCTATCTCGTCGCTTCGGACATACCGCTGGCTATCCTCTCCCTTCTCGGCACCAGTCAGTATCCACTCAAGGCTGCGCACGACCGATATGGCGAGATTGTACGGATCGCTCCTGGTACACTTTCATACATAAAGCCGCAAGCGTGGACCGATATCTATGGATACAAAAGGGGCGGCGGAGGGCGGGCTAATTTCCCTAAAGATCCACGCTTTTACAACGAGATGATGCTTGGCAAGGAGACAATCACGCTCGTGAGCGATGACGATGCGGTGCCTATTAGACGAGCATTGAATAGCGCATTTTCGCACCGAGCACTTCTCGAGCAGGAACCCTTGATGCAAGATCACATTAGCAGACTCATGGCGCAGTTTGCCAAGTACAGCGCCCTGGGCGAATCGGTCGATATTCGCCAATGGTTTACCTTTTCCATGTTTGACATCAATAGCGATTTTGGATTTGGTGACGATATGGGCTGTGTTAGAAATGGCAATTATCATGAGTGGGTCAAATTTGTTATTGACTACTTTTTTGCCGCGACGCTACTCCATCAGTGTCACAAATTTTGGCCGTTAAATCGATTGCTCGCCATGTGTATCCCAAAATCGGTACGACAGATGCAGAAGAATCACAACGAGGCCTCACTGACTCGCGTTCGGAGACGAATGGAAATGGAATCTGATCGTCACGACTTTATGTATTATTTCATGAAGCAGGCAAACAAGGAAAACCTATCGGAAAAAACAATCGAAGCGCAAGCGACCGTCGTTATTCTTGCAGGTAGCGAGACCTCGTCTGTTGCAGAGACTGCGGCCATTTACCATATCCTTACGCATCCAAACGTCTATAAGCGTCTGAAAGAGGAGATTCGAAGCACATTTGCTAATAAGCATGATATCAATCTGGAAGATGTCCTCTACAAATTGCCCTACCTTGATGCTGTCGTGCAGGAAACACTCCGCATCCATGCACCACTTGCAAACGGATTCACTCGCTGGGTCCCGGAAAAGAATGGCGCAGTCATTTGCGGGCTACGCGTTCCGCAGGGTGTGAGTATAGGACCTTTGCCTCTACCCTCGAATCGATTCACATACCCCTGCTGTCTTTTTTCCGCTGTTATCTTCGCTAACGGATGGCCGATGACAGACGGTGGTCACTATCAACCATTACTGTTCCAACACATCAGCTCAAAATTTTCGAGACCCAATGAGCTTTGTTCCAGATCGATGGATGGGCGATGCCGCATACGCTGATGACAAAAGAGAAGTCGTACAGCCGTTCTCAGTTGGACCAAGAAATTGCCCCGGTCAACAGTTAGTCAAACCGCCTTCCTAAGCCGCGAGAACTGGTCATTGACAGGGTTGCAATAGTTTTGCCCTGCACAACATTAAATTGACGCTAACTCATCTGCTCTGGCGTTTCGACATGGAGCTAGGCGAGAATACCGAAGGCTGGGCGGTCGGCCAAAGGATCTACAATGGCTGGATCCAGCCTGCGCTTCCGGTCTTCATAAAGGAGCGGGTCTGATCGGGTTTGTTCGGTGTACCAGCAGAGTACATCTCAGAACCGAGTAATGAAGTGTTCAGGGCGTACCCTAAGCGACAATCCTGTTAGATACGGAACACCACCAATGAAGTAGTCTGCTTTCAGGGAAGAGTATGCAATGCGTTGTAAGGCTAGCCATTCAGATTTACCGGTGATTGAACTCTGGGTCTGGTCAAGACCTGGGTGACCGATGTTAATCTGCATTAGCTGTCTCACTTAGGAACGAGGCGTAAATAATGCAACTAACAACCTGGTAGCCAGCTTTCATTAGATCGGTACGTCCAATTTGGTGCTTCAATGCGGCTGCATTGTCTAGAGCATAATGTCGGTGTCTACCTTATCACATTATAACTCCGTAGATCGAGATGATCCATCAGAAAATAGTTGCCGCCTGTTTGCCTGAGAGCAGAGTGTATTGAAGGCAACCAAACCTGGCGGAGGGTACCTGTAGTATGTGCAGCCAACTTGTAGAGTAATCAGACTTCGAAAGCAACATTCCTAATCCGTTAGACGAGATTATCACACGCTAGACATTAGCCGGCTCATCAGAGATCCTCAAAGCAAACGCCGCCTCCTGCTAGATGAACAGTGCCGAGTTGCGTCCGATTGTTAGCGTTGATGGTCGTGAAATTTATCTACTATGGGAAACCTCTGTGAATAGAGGACGACTGAAGCTGACTGTGTGTTTTCTCATTCACCGAACCCTCGTTGACTAAACCCTCATAATCCTTCATAGATCATACTTCATTCAGCTCTCTGTGTATAATCTTTTCTTGGATCCATTTTCTTTAATTCGACTATTCTGTATGTGTACAGACCTGAAGGACGTGTTGATTACACGCTAATGGTCGGGCGCACCTTTGTGCAGTAGAAGTGTAGCATCAAAGCGTTGAGATTTTGAACTTGCTAAGAATGTGGCCGAGTCAAATCGAGAAAGCAGCAGGGTCTTACCAAGTAGGAAAGCGACAAATTAAATCTCTACACGCAAACGCCTCACACTTATATTAGGCTAGCTATTGATATTGGCTTGGTAACTGGCATCATATATGTTCGTGGAATGCGACGAATAGAGTATATGATTGTCAATAAGGCAGCAGCTACAGGAATCTCGACTGCGGGGCTGACGCACCTCTCAGAAAAGACAAATATTTGACGACGATTTTAGACAGAGTTGGCGTATCAGAGTAAAGCATTCGCGAGGTACAGCTGTATTTGCTCCGCTTCCATCTGCAGAAGGCTGAGAACGGAAGTGTCAGATGTGATCGGATGGTTGTCTGCATGTTGGAGGGGTCGGCAATGTTGAGGAGCAAATTTTGATTTGACAAACGCAAGCTGCGAGAAGAATAGTCAGTTCTTGGCTTTCCAATGGGCGTATTTTTGGTGTGACACAATCTAAGTCCAAATGCCGGGCGCAAAGCTTGCGGCTGAAAAGGCTCCAGCTAACAGCGGCTGCCTATTTTCTAGCGTGGGACACGCTTTTGCTGTGCTCACAGATTAGACCTTTACTTGACCACGCCTCGTCGCAACTGGCAGACCGCAATCCCTGTTGGAACAAAGAATAGACGGTTTCCTTGATGAATGCTCGACTCCTTTGGCTAAAGGAGGTTAAGGTCAGTTTGCATGCAGAAGGGATTCGCAACCATCTTTCTGCCTTCGTTACCTATGCGATAAGTGACTACGCGTTAGACCAAAACAGAACAACGAAAGAAGATAAGGTCCCGCAACCACCAGGGATATTGAACCATCCGTAACTCGCCTAGACCGTTTGCGCTGATCTTTGGGTCCGAATTGTGATGCTCTCGCACTGAGAGCCATGCTAATTCTCCGGAGAGTCATTGGCGCGGTAAGATCACGTCGTGAGCAATAGAACGACATGGTTCTGGACACACGAAAGGCTTAATGTACCTAGGTACCGAAACGTCTGTCTGTAAGGAGGTGTAAGAGCTGAACTCCCAAATGTGCCCCAAACTACTGGCGTTGCTGAGTAAGCCGTGCGGCTCGCAGCCAAAACTCTCGCGCAGTAGACAGACAAGCTTTGAGACGCACTACTACCTTGAGGCACGGCTGGTCGCGATCATTCATCGCGCCTTGAATTTTTGATTGTGAGCGCTCCTTCAAGCAGTTGCGCTTCGTTGATCCTTGACTTTTCACCATATGGGTAATATTCTGAGTCAGTTTTTCTTCATTCCTCAGCCTTCCATCACAGAGAAAAATTGTCCCGATCAGACAGGGCGAGTAAGTGCTTCCTTCAACAAAACGTATAAGGCTTAAGGGTCTTAATAGGTGTTTTTCGTCACCGGTGGTTATGCCGGCGTTGGGCTTGAATTATGTACAATTCTTTACAGCCACAACGCCACCGTTTATATCGCAGGCCGATCTGAACCAAAAGCTCAAAAAGCTATCTCAGATATCAGAAAGTTGTATCCTAAGAGTAGCGGCCATGTAGAGTTCATACATCTCGATCTTGCTGATCTCTCTACCGTCAAACCCGCTGTTGATGCATTCACCACCAAGCAACAGCGCCTCGATGTCCTTGTGAATAATGCCGGGGTACGTTCCCCATTGAATTTCATGTTTTATATCACGCTTCGTGTACGCGTGAACTCGAATCTTCTAACGAAGTCACCCGCAGGTCATGTATCCACCCAAAGGAAGCACGAGCGCCCAAGGTCACGAGCTTCAAGTAGCCACGAATTGCCTTGGGCCTTATCTTCTCTATCAGCTACTCCTTCCAATCCTCACAACGACTGCCGCCAGCTCGCCGACAGGTAGCGTGCGAGTAACATGGGCTGGATCTGTTGCTGTCCACGTTGCCGCCCCCAAACCTCACGGTATTCAAGTCGATAGCAACGGTCGCCCGAGAGACATGGGTGTGTCGCCGAACTATGGGCAGACCAAAGTCGGCAATGCCATAATGGCGCGGGAATTTGGAAAGGCTACGCCGCAGACAGGTATCGTGCATGCCGCTTTTAACCCGGGTAATTTGAAGTCCGAGCTTCAGCGGCATTGGAAGGGCCTGGGCCGGTCTTTCACAGTAAGTAGTTATACCAATGTTCAAGTTCGAGCTGAGACATGTTCCTTTCGCAGGTGAATTGCCTATGCTATCCGCCGATCAATGGCGCATATACAGAGCTGTGGTCGGCCGTCGCCCCTGAGTTGACCCCTGATAAAAGTGGTGCATATGTGTTCCCTTGGGGCAGGCTCGGAAGCCTTCCTGAGGGAGTCGAGGAATCTCTGAAGGGGAAAGCTGAAGGGGGTTCTGGCATCGCAGCTGATTTTCTGGCATGGTGCAGGCAGCAGACAGAGGCGTTCCTTTGACGTAATGAATCGCGACGCCTTCGCAGTCTCGCCGAATCCTTGCTGATTTTCCTACCTTGGTTGGTCCGTCGCAAGTTGGTATGCAATGATGTTGAAGTCTGCTGAGACCGAGTCGTTCATTCTACGCTATCTTTGTCCACGAATGACCTCCTTTTAGTAAAGCAGAATGATTCTTAAACCCCACCTTTAGCGTACTCTCTTCTTAATAACGATTTTCTGGTTGAAATCAGGACGAATTTCTGTATCGTATTTGACATTCTTTGGCCTTTGAGTCTGACCTTCCGGAAAGGCTCGTAATTTAGAAGTAAATCTGCTAGCACCAATTTAATCAGAGCTTCTGCATACCACCTACCGGGGCATGTAAACCGGCCGCTGCCCCGCTGTATTTGCCCATGACACTGTCGACTAGCGCCGCAGTCAGCCCAGTTTAGACTCAGGGAGCATGTTTAGCTCCTGGAGGAACTTTGGAGCGAGGACAATCATGTCGCCCATCAGCGTTTGGACGATATAGTTCTTATCTCTGGCCTTGTTGAGGGAACTATGAGAAGACAGCTTTGGCAATAGTCATTAGAGCCCCTACATACAGCGGTGGATCAGTTGGGCGTCCCCTCCGCACCGCCGCAGCCCCGCACCCACCTCACCACCAAATTTGTATGGGAACTCGGGATCAGCTTAGCACACAAGCGTGGTATTTGCCTGCTTACCTGTAATTCGTTCATTCGATCGTTTGATCGTTCGATTTTCTAATTAGATAATTTTGAAACCGGATCTCGTGGTGATGAGATCGAAATGGTCCGAAATATCGTTCTTTTTTAATATACTATTATCACCATATTTTTGGATTATGACGATCTCCAGCAACGCGATATTGCCCGAATTATTCATACAATTATTCGGACAATAAAAAGGATCAAAAGAAATATCAAATTATATGATAATCTTTTAAATCCAATTCATCATCACGGTCCTTCGTGTATATTGACGCCTGAAATGGTTCGAATATTACAGGATTATCTTCTTCAGAAACCTGCTTTATTTGGAGATGAAATGAAGGACTGGATCTGGTAACAGTATTCGGTCATTATGAATAAAACTGTGATATTCCGGAGATTGAAATAGAATGACTGGAATAGGAAAAAGATTCGGATCTACCAATGAATTAATGAATTTAATAATTAATCAATTAATTTGAAATGTCATTGAATAATTAAAAAATATTGCGTTGAATTTTGAGATAATTATATGATTATAATGACCGAATATTTGGCTGAATAATTGGTATATATCGACGAGAATGGAATAAATCGATGTATTGGATTTCGTTTTTATAATCGAATATCAAAAGAATTTAAAATAATTTAATGTTATTTTTTCGAACGTAGACGGCGTTATAATATCCTGCCGATATATATAATTAATGGAATTCTGGATTATTGGATTTATGAAGGTTCAATAATATTTCAGATATTTATACATTGATTGGAAGAATCGCTACTGCCGAAATATTTTCCATTTAATTCTGATAATCTATTATCAAATTCGGTATTGATAATGAATAATATATCAATATATTATAATAAAAAGATGATTAATTTGATAATAAAATAATTCGGAATAAAACTGATATATTTATTTTTATATTTGTCTGATTTGAATTCAATCAAAAAGTTTTTTTCTGAATTCAAATAATTCGTTCAAAAATATTATGCGTTGTATTCAGATTCAGAAGATTTTGAATTTGTCGAATATTTAATCTAGATTCTTGAAAAAATTGGATATAATAAGGAATCAGTTTGGGGGCATTTTCGTAATTGGGGTATTTCTGTTATTAATTAATTGAATTTCTAATTATATAATCAGAATAATTTGATTTTATTTTATGTGTTATAGAAGGTATTATGGAGGGTTATATGGAAATAATGTTATATAAAAATATATATACGATCGAATTATATAATATATTTTCGAAATATATTTTATATATTGATCAATATCGAATTTATTAATAAATTATTAAAGAAAAAATGACGGACGAATATAATATTTATTTATATTAAAATTATAGGATTATTTAATTAAATAATAAAATATAAATATTATTTTGAATCAGATTATATTATTAATCATTGAATTTATTAATAATTTATTAAAAAAAAAATGTTAATTTTATGCAATTTCGTTCGTTTATATATATTTCAATTTATTCGGCTGATTTCATTCGCCATCTCTTCCACCATTTATTCAATCATCTTCTTTATCATAATTTTATTCTTCTAATTATTCAATTAATTATTGATTTATCAAATTAATAAATTATTTATTTATCTGATTAATTAATTAATTTATTTTTTATTCCATTTTTTAATATCTCAAAAAATTGCGATAATAATATTTCTAACCACATCTCCTTCAATCAATAATTTGATTCTCTCATTATTCTATTATAATGATTTGAATTCTTTAAGATTATATTTATATTAATCAAGAATCTCCATTATTTTATCGAATTCAATTTTAATGAAATCATATTTATTTCGTTATTTATATTATTTCAAATATATCAATATTCTTTTATTAACCGCCAATTCAGATACTAATAAAAACGATGAAGGAATAATTTTCATTTATGATCTCTCAAATAATATAAATATTTTATTAAATATATCTCATTCATTATTCCAATATTCATCAGATGATTTCTAATAAAAATTGAAGATATTTATGGGAATAATATTCGTAAAATTAGAAATTAATACCGAAATAATTTTACGATTTCAATCATTTCATTCAATAAATTATTTAAATAATTCAGATAATAATTCATTTAAAATAATTATTCCAATTATAATTAAATCATTTCATTTTTTTATATCAGTTATATCTAATCAGATATATTATTAAATTAATTTATTAATCCAATATCAATTCGATTTCTGACCATAATCGTCCGAATATTTCTATTTCGAAATGATTTTATAAATCAGATTATCATCTGATTTAATTTATTAAATTATTTAAAAAAAATTCAATCTTATAAATTCAATAATAAATATCTGATATTCATTTAATTAATTTGATAATAAATCAAATAATATTAATATTATACCAAATTATATTTATTCACCGTTTTAAAGGAAATTTTATTATTCATCAATTCAATAATTATATCCATTATAAATTCTTATTTATTTCATTCAATTCAGAATTTAATTAATTTCTGATCAATTTTAACCCAAAATTCTGATTCTGATAAATTAATAAATAAATTAAATAATTAATTTCATATTTTTAATGATTTCGGAATTAATTTAATTTTAATTTCAATAATATCAATTCAGTTATTAGAAATTCTATCCAATCTGATATTATTAAAATTATTCCAGAAATAAGAATTCTAATACGATTCTAATGAATTCTTAATTTTATTTTTATAATTTGCGTATATTTTTTTGAATTTATATTTAAATCGTCAGATCAAATTAAAATAAAGCGATTTTATTTTCTTATTCATTATTACCGATTTAATTAAATTAATTATTTTTTTATTATTCTGAACTGATATCATATTGATATTATGAAATGAATTTGAAAACGAATAATTCATCAAAAAAATAGATAACAATTAATTAAAAAATGGATTTATATTGATTTAAAATGATTTAAACTGAAAATCAGCAGAAGTAGGTATTTATATCTCCATGATCTATTCGTTCATTATTATAAATGAAATCTCATTCATTATGATAACTGATTCAATTCGTTTCGTAATTCTGATTTCGACCGCCAGAAGAGATAAATCATGCCAGATTAGAACTGATTTCTTATTCAAATTGACCGAATTAGATACGATGGAATGGCGTTTTCGAGCCATTACGACCTCACCACCACAAGATCCGGCTTCAAAATTACCTAATTAAAAAATCGAATAATCAAACGATCGAATGAACGAATTACAGATAAACAGGCAAACACCACGTTTATGTGCTAAACTGATCCCGAGTTCCCATACAAATTTGGTGGTGAGATGGGTGCGGGGCTGCGGCGGTGCGGAGGGGACGCCCAACTGATCCACCGCTGTACTCGCTCGTAAGCTTCTTCTATCTGATCGTGTCCATATTTGCACCAGCTCCACCAAGCCCGCCACATTCTGAGCTTGAGAAGTCTTGGATTGGAACCTACTCGACGCAAGAAACTTTTGGAAGGGGATTGGCTCTCGATGAGAAGAGCGAGAATCAATGCTCCGCTAAGGAGACCGATAGTCTCGAGGAGCATCGTTCGAGTGCAAGAATGAATATAAATAATCGCACAAATCCAGCCGACAAAATCAATAGCGGAGGCCAGGTTACCAATGGCAATGATGCCCTTGGCTGAGGAGGTATCGCATCTTGAAGGCATGTACCAGAGTCAGACAAGTCGGGTCTCGGTCACATTTAGGCTGTGTGTGTCCTCAAGCGCTCTTGTGCGGATACATTGAGGCGTGCCCGACATCACTCTGCCACCCGAAATCCCACCGCTGCACGATAGCCGCTGCACATCACTCCTTGGCCTGCTCCTCTTGCGCGAACAGAACCACGATCGACTGCGTGAACCCTGCTGGGCACCTCCCAGTCATGCATTAACATCGCCCAAGCTTCAATGCTGCCCTCCTGCATCCTTGTCAACTCAGACTATGCTGACCAAAGTCTGACGTTTTTAAACCATGAGAAAGCGCCGGCGCTTGTAGACATAGCGGGCAATTAGGAAAAGACTCTAGCGCCAGTTGCTCTGGCGAATGTCCAAATCAGAGCCATCTGCAGCCGCATGAATATATGAAACGGTTGCCTCCATCAGCTGCATCGTAGCTGGGTCACAGGCATGTGCACAGTACACATGCCAAAGTGTGACAAAGAATCAAATTAATTTGCAAAATTGTCGTTATCTATCGAATTACTTTGCTTTCTGTTGCAATGTAAAGGGCTATCCTATCTCATCCGAAAGCCTTTAGCATGGCAAATACTCAACAGCCGACAATATACGGATTGGGGATAGTATTCCCGGTTGTCGCTATAATTGCAGTTATTCTTCGATTCCAAGCTCGCCGTATCAAGGGTCAGCAGCTTGGATGTGATGACTGGACTATTCTTGCAGCTCTGGTGCGATGATAATTATACGCTAATCAGTTAATTGTGCCCCTAGCTGACGGACGAGAGCCTTAGATACTTGGAATTGGCGTCACAATAGACATACTTATTAGTAAGTTGCGCCGCCTGCTCCTCAAGCCATTTTTAGGCTGACGTATCACGAATCAATAGTGACAGGGGCCGGTGGTCTCGGAACTCACGCGGAGTATACTGACGATGGCGAGCCTCTTGATCCTGAAGCGATTGTTGTTTTCGGAAAGGTGGCCATCAGCCTGCATGGAGTCCCATAATTTGTCCTGACTGATGGGTGCTTTGTAGACAACATATGCGCTTGAGATTCTGACATGGCCAGCAGTAGGAATGAATAAGATCAGCGTTCTTCTGCTGTACAAGCGTATTTTCTCGACTCCTTCTTTCAAGAAATTGGTTTGGGTTCTGATTGGAGTCATTGTTGCCTGGACCATTGCGTTTACATTTGCTCTAATGTGTAAGGATCTTTCCAAGCTGAATAGTGTCTTCGATGGCAAGCTGAAGGTCTAGTTTCGTGTCTTCCAATTGCCTCGCGATGGAATCTCAACCTCGATTTTCACTGTGTCGACCAGGAGGCGCTATTTACTACAGCTTTGGCGACCGACGTTGTCACGGATGGTAGGATGTTTGGGCAGTAGTCTTGGAATTTCATTGGAAATTGGCTAATCTAATCTGTTAGCGTTCGTCCTCTTCCTACCGATCTACAAGGTCTGGCAGCTTCAGATGCCGACTGCTCGAAAGCCCGTGATTATGTTTATCTTTCTACTGGGCGGGCTAGTTAGCATCGTAGGTATTATCAGGATTTACTTCCTGACTCTCATCTACGGCGTACTCGCCGACTCTCCCCAAACCGACTCTCCACAAACCGATACTACTTGTACGTACTTCACCGAGATTCAAAACTAGCACTGCGATTAGCAAAGTCTCATTTCAAATCTAGGGATATACGCTCAAGCTGTCTACTGGACGATCATTGAGACTAATGTTGGCGTCCTCAGCGCTTGTCTCCCAACCCTTCGTCCTGTACAAGAACGCATGTCCTGGAAGCCCATCTACCTCAGAATCAAGACATCTATTACAAGCCTGATGTCATCGACTGAAAAATCCAGCGAGATCCGTCTCGAATCATTGGAAGAAGGCCTGGACACTCTGGGCAAACAACCCACAGATGACCAGATTGGAGATCCTCGAACCAGCACTATCAAAGAGAACAAATACAAGGGGACATTATTACTCTCCCAAACCCGGAGAGATAGTCAGACATCTCTTTGATGCAATGAAACGTAGGTGTTCTATGGATGTGTTGCAGTACCAAAAGCAATTTTGAGAAAGCATGTTGGCCACAATGGAGATAACGCATGAAAGATCACGATCATGCTGTTTCCGGGACTTTTCCCACTCGCTTTTCATCATCCGCTTGATGGCGGATTTTGTTGTTGCTATTAGAGCCTACAGAGTATGGTCCCGGCTGCGGTGCATTGTGTATTCTTGGATTTGGGTGATGACTCGCAGCTTCATTTCTTGCTTGACCTACCATTTAATTGCCTGGTAACCAGACATATGCAGGCACGTAACTTGGATTTGCTCCTAGGTTCTCGCGCTGAGATCAAACTGTAAACTTGGCTTTATCCATAGCTTGACAACTCACTCATATATTTGAATCGGCCGGTATTACTCACTTCCATTCCTCCAATCTTGGGTGCATTTATTTGAGACGGAATAGTCCGTAGGGAGCTGAAAGCCCTATACGATGGTATGACATGCTAGTTGCAGATTCGAGAGCATGAACTGGTCTTAAGATAACAGAGGCCCATGCCGTTCCTCACGTGGTCGGGAGGTTTCAAATCAGAGTGCAAGCAATAATTTGTCAGCTTGTAGAAGCCGAAGTGCGCGTAGAGCGAAATACAAGATGGTTTGATTCGCTTGCCTTCTTTCTCTTGCTTTAGTTTGTCAAAGTATGTTTCTGGAGGCAAGGACGAGTAGTGGGCGTGCCTTGTTGGTTATGCACCGAAGGAAACTGTATGCGCCGAAAATGGAAACCTTGACCGAATACAAAGGCAATAATATCTTAGCTGATAATGATTGCTGTCTTCCATCGTACGTACCGTAAGACGAATCGCCGATGTATACCTAGCTTAGTATCAGATGCGGATCGCACAGCATTCCGTATTGTAACCTTCTGCCACGCAGCTCCTTGCACGAGCAATGCCTTGGTTGCCAACCGATGTCGTTATTTACCGGCAGCATGGCGTAAATAGCGTATTACATATATTACATGCGCTGATTGACGTTGTTCTCTGTACCTGGTACGACGCACCGACTAAGCACACTCCGAAATGTACTAGTAGAATTCGCATCTTCCATTCCTGCATTGGGATTCCTAGCGCAGCGTTTCTAACACAAAGCGGACGGCGAGTCGAGGCAGGAGGGGTGGCAAGGTGACCGACTGCATGTAGCACAAGCCATTTTGTGATCAGTGCATCATCTTCCACATCTGGAATCCAGGGATTGCTCTGATAAGGTAGGCAGGCACGGTAGGAACAATTTGACACATCAGCTCGCTGAAAATCTGCCGCCTACCACTGCAAGACTCATTCGTCAAAGGGACGGCTTCGATTTGTAATGGATCTCTTGCTTCTAAAACTTGTTCGAAAATTCCCATACGCGCCCCCTTTTTTCACGAAGGAGACATTTGACAAGTATGGCGAGAAAGCCATTTTGCCGCTCCAGGCCTTTCCAACACGTAAGTAACACGGGACTTCGATCTCAAAAATATTGCCACTTTTTATCGCTATAACGATCATCAGGTAGCATCCTGCTAGCTGATCCTCAAGATGGTCGTCATTGGTCTAGATCAGCATCTTTTCTGTTCAAATGATAGGCCGCACAATTATTTGGGCTTTGACATCGAGCACCTATCCAATGTGCTATTTGCCATGAAGAGCTCTATCTAATAAATCTCAACAGCAACATTTGCACAGGCACGGTCCAATAGATACGGCAGGCTTATGCCACAAGCAGTCGCCCATCGAGGCTATAAAGCCAAGTACCCAGAGAACTCGATCGCGGCTTTCGAAGCCGCTGTAGAAGCTAAGGCCCATGCTTTAGAAACAGACGTACACCTGAGCAAGGATGGTGTCGTGATTCTTTCTCATGTGAGATCTTTCAATCTATCGAAGAGCAATCTTTTAGGATTAGTTGTAGTTTACTGACTGCAGAGAAACACAATAGGATCCTGATTTAAAGAGATGTTTCGCTATCGATTGCAAAATCAAAGACTGCGAGTGGAGTTTTTTGAAAACTTTACGCACGACCCGAACCCCCAGCGAGTCTTTGCCGTGTCTCCGCGATCTTTTACAGCTTTTTCAAAAACCGGAATGGAGAGACATATGGCTTATGCTGGACATCAAGGTTTGCATTCTCATTAAGACAGTGGAATATATTGAATTATTGAGTAGATTGACGATCAGCCCGAGGAGCTTATACGTCGTCTGGCGGAAACATTCGATCAAGTTAACCCGGGGCATGGCACCCAGTGGAAAGAAAAGGTTATACTTGGTTGTTGGACAGTACATTTATATGTGTCTTCTTTTGTACAAACATCAACTGACAGTGGATAGGGAAAATGCATATCACTCTGCGACAAGTACTTCCCAGGGTTTTCTGTTACCAATATCGGCTTCTCTATGAGCTATTGTGGCCAATTTTTGAAAATTCCAGGTATCAGCTTTAATATGTTTCAACCTTCGCTCATCTCGTTATTTGGACGTGGCTTTATTCAAATTGTGAAATCTCATCATCGTCAAATTTATGCTTGGCCCATCGACAAGGAGATAAGCATAAATTGGTGCATTCGACAAAATATGGATGCAATAGTTGTTGATGACATTGAAATGTACTTCAAAGTTTGTGAAAGATCTGATGAGGAAAGTAAAAGTAGCTGGCCGATGAAAATGTTGCTTGGCTTCATGTACCTCAATTTCTGGGTATTTGTATTCGACACGATATTTTCTCTGGGACATCGCTCGTGTGTTGAAATCAGGGCAAAAGAGGACAAGAGCGAGTAAGTTTGTCGCCCGCAATCGATTCTGACGGGTTCCAATGTATGCTTATGCGTAATCTCTTGACTCGATGACAACTATGAAGGAGATTTTGACATCACACTGTGTCTTTTCGGAATAATGAATAGAAACATCTACATCGCGCAACTTCTCGAAAGAACGAAATCTTCCAGCACCATAATCCTATTGTCGAACTATCTCCGAATCGTACCATCCTACGATCTTCTAGTTCTTCCCGGGCTCTCCTCCTGTACGAATATGGTCAAAACTTCCCGGCCCCTTTTCACTCGAAGCAAAGGTTACTACGGAGCGCTGCGTTCCGTGGACTTGAAGGAGTTCCTCCGCATTCTCCGCATCTGCCGTCGAAGCATCAGTCTCATGGGTATTGGTGAGCTTGAGTAAGCTGAAGAGACTGGAAGGCTTAGAGCGAAGTTTGATCCATTGGACAGAGAGAACACGATCCCAAAATGCGGGCAAGACAAGAGCACAGACACAAATCAAGCCGAAGTAGATTTCGAGAGTACTAAAGTTTTATTGGCTAAACGTCAGTAAGGTAAATCAATAGAGGTCGGATCGTATAGCGCTCTGATTCAGGCGTTGGATAAGAAAGAAAGCTCACCCCCAAACTGCTTGATTGTAAACCTTCCATGAGATATCCTCGTGTTCTGTGGTATATGTGAATGCAAGACGATTAATGCTGGCGGCGTTGGTGCTTTGTACAGAAAACGAAGATGTCAGCTCTAGTCGTCTTTCCAAGTATTGTAGAACTCGTTCCAGAGATACTTGGCGATATGAGTGATAATGGAACGGGGTTCTTACAACATTCCCACGAGGAACAAAGCCGTGAGTCTCAGTTTTGGTTTCAATCCCATTTTTAGTCTCCACAAAAAGGGTAAAGGCAAGATCAAAATATACACATCGCTGATGACATTGAAAATCCCAGTGACAGAGCCGCCTACTCCATTCGGTAAACAATGGCCTTTCAATTTTATATCCCAATCTTTCTGCACAGGGATGCAAATAAAAATGTCGTGAAAAATTTGCGCGACATACAAGCCAGTACAGATTAAAGCACCCCCATAACAAAGCCATATCATGACTTTGCTTGGGGTGAAGATCCGTTTGTACGACCAAAAAAAGCCGAGCTTGATGAAAAGCCAAGTTGGACTACTTTCGATCGAAGAGATGTAGAGCCACTAGATGCTAAGTATCAGTAATAGATGATTTGGTCAGTGGAGAACAGCCTGACCTCGCCAAACGGAAGAATATGAGACTTGGGAACGTCCCAAAAATGGCGCCCTGCGCCGAGAGTCATGACTGTGAAAGATGTGTTAGTTTCCCTCGATCAGTTGTTTGGCACCATGGGAAGCCCGATCGAAATAACGAAAAGGAAAGCTATGTATGCCTCCTACAGGTTTTCGGCTATACCTTTAAGCATTATCGCAGAGAATACGATAGCCAAAGCCTAAACAACCAAGGTAAGTATTGATGAACACATAAAAAGCATAATGGTTTCTATACCCAGCCCATGAGAATAAACGCTGGAAAAACAACGATTAGTGCCAATGTCATACTAATTGCTTCTCGGAAAGTTGACTCACCATCGTCGAAGCCGAACTGGCGGATCACGACAGCACGGATTCCAATTCTTATACCAACTAAAATCGTAGCCAACGTAATACAAACGGTGTGTAAGGCAATAGTACTCGCATCATGGTTAGGTGGGTTCACAAAATTGGGCGTTACGCCCGGCGGAGGTGGTATTGCACCTTCAATCCTATTTGCTGTTGATAGACTCGGCATCTTACATCCAAAGCTCTTGAATAGAGCCCAAAAAAGGAAATGGAGCTTCGTAGTGTCTCTGAGGCTGGTGCAAGATGGAATTTTTTTCCTCGTTACGAGAGATATCCGTGCGAGCGTTGAAAGGGATTATGAGTGAATCCGGTTACAATCAATGGCACAACGCGTAGGCTGCCCAGAGACTTATACACAAACTTCGGCATTCACGTTATTGAATCATCAAGAACACTAGGCTGCATGAGCTGAGCGAACGAGGAACGGGGTATAGAGATTGCTGTTGGTATTGACTTGCATGAGCTGAGCAAGCTTAGCTTACCAAAAGGCGTAGCCGCTAAGTAGGTATGAACCGTAGCCTGGGCCCAATTTGAAATTGGCAGATTCACATGCATATTTTCTTTGTAAATGTCTTTTACTCGATGTTCGGTCAAAGTTTGTAGAACACAGGTCCAGAAAGGTTATGCTGATGGTCTTATGCGCTTCCATGCATCACGTAAACATTATGGTCTGTGCCTGCTATGGCATTGTGGGTGGGGAGTACGTATAACTTCAGCTTTCGAGCCTGTTGAAGGCGAGGCGCTCCGGCGCCTCGTCCAAATGCCGAAACCAATGAACAGCGTTCAGGACCCGAGAGATGACTACCTAGAGTCCAGGCAACGTATATGGCGTGTCACATAACATGCAAGCGATCGCTTAGAGTTATGGTAAGTAAATGTCAAAATGTAACCGCACAAGCTTGGATGCGGTTACTGTAAGTTCGCGGGCGTTGCCTTCGAACAGGGATCTGAGTCATGTATGACCAATCATCCAAACTGGACCTATCTTCATCTACACCCTCAATTCATCTCCGGTGGATAGCGTGACAGGGGGTCAGATCATGTCTTAAAAAGTAATTCGGATGAAAATCTTACCATACCAACAATATTATACAATAAAGGAACGTTTGATTGGCCAGTACGGCCAATGTGGATCGGCGGTTGTGGCTTTACAGACTCCACTTAGCGCCAGTCTGTTCACCGGACGAGCCTGGGTGGTGTAAGAAGGACTTTGGCGACATGCTGTTCATTGTGGCACTTACAACTGTAGCTATTGACGAGAATATGGGTATCAATGACTTGTAGAAATGGTAGGACTACGCGGTGCATCATCTCAACCTCAGAGAACTGGTAACCTTTCTCAACGCGGCGATTTCAAAACCCTGCAAGGCGATTAGTCCCAGAGTCCTGCTAAAACAGATGCGCGCTACGAACAGAAAGCTTGCCTTGTCTCGATCCCGTATTTCTGGCTACCTGCAGTAACGCGTCAAAAGTCTGTGCGCGCTCCATCCCCGCCATGCGTAAGAACGACTACTATATTCGTAGTCGAAAAGTCTGCTGAGATTTAGCGAGGAGTAAATTTGTTCTTCTTATGTGCTGGGGAATCCGGTGCCCGCTTTGGCCCACATCGCCGCTGCGTTAGATCCCCCGAGCCGCTAAAATCAGGACGGGAATAATCGCACTTGAATTAGCGTGCATTAATTTCATTGTGAGCAAAATTTTCTAGTATTGTCATTTTAATGTACGATGAAGGATAGTTTCAGCCACACCGAGCACAACTTGATAAATGCAGCCCTGAAGCTCGCCACATCTCCTCTTGAGCAACCGCGGATCGCAATGCTAAACCTAAGACTTTTACCATCGAACGTCATTAGCTGAAGGAAATTAACAAGGAGTAGATGATTCTTGCAGCCAGTGTGTAAGCCAACGTCTCTTCGTAGCTAACGATCGCGCGGCTAAGAACCGATCGCTTTGATGACCTCCGAGTAATCCAATTCTCCCAGCGTTCTGAAAGCCTTTGTTTCTGAATGATTGATCGCAATTTCGATGTGTTTTCGACATCTCCGCCTGAAGACAGTTCTGCACGCCTGGATCTCATGAGCAAAGATTTATCACAATCAGCCCATAACAGAAGTAAATATCAGACCACTGACACTGTTGAAATACATCTTTCTTTTGAAGTCTCTTCAGTCTTGCCAGAATGGCGGGTGTGTCCGCGCGTCAGCAGCAGCTTCAAGAGCAAATTATGAGAGATGCACATCAACGGCAAATGCAGATGATGGCTGCGCAGCAACAACAACAAGCACAAGCCGGCAATTCTACGCTCAACACTGTGGACGGCAATGACGTTGGTCCGCAAAGTCAGGCAGGGCATATCAAGACCATGGGATCCGCGTTTGACGATGTGCTTTTACAACCTGCCGACTATGACTCCAACAGCCCAATCTTAGATCCGACCCGCCTATCCGCGTTCGAATCCGCCTGCCGAGATGGTCCCCAATCTGCTGTTGCATCTATCGTAGACTCAACCATAAGTACCCCCTATTTCCTCCATCACGGTCTCGTATCCGCCCTCAATGCTGGAAATGTTCCGGTCGTCGCATACCTATTGTCCGCCGGTGCTCCCATCGCGCGTGCAACTCCTTCCAGCATCCTCACCTCCGCGCCCCAAGAGAAGCAAATCTCGCTCTTCGACCTTGTCGCAGAGCATGGCTGGACGCCAAACACACCAGGGTTTTACGGCGATGTGCTGCTACCACGGGTTGTCACCAATCCGCCGCTGCTGAAGTGGTTCCTGGACAATGGCGCAAATCCAAATCTTGGGGCGCAGCGTGACAACCGCGACCGCCTCGGACCCTCGGACACCAACTGTTGCGCTGCTCTCGAGGCCGCTGCTGCCCATGCAGATGTCTCAACCGTACGCCTTCTTCTCGAAGCTGGCGCCGAAATATCCAACGGTTATCCCCTTCACTTCGCAGCAGGAGCATGTCCGCCGAATGCTAATCCTCACCAAGCTCCTGTCAAACCCAGTAAGGAGTTTGACGAGGCTCGGATTCCGGTGATAGAGGAGTTGGTGAAACGAGGAGTTGATGTGAATAAGAAGCTTGAGAGTAGGTATATGGAGCCAAGGTGGGCGGTGGAGTTAGCGGTCATGGCGGGAGCGGTGGAGAGGGTTAAGTGGCTGCTGGAAAAAGGGGCGGATCCGGAGAGGAAGGGTATGGGAGTCAGTGCGAAAGAGTATGCGGAGAAGATGGGGACTGAAAAGATGAAGAGGGTTATCGAGGAGGGTTGCAAGGTGCGGCGGTGGGAGACGATCGATTATGGAGACGTTTGATAGCCAAAAACTACATCTGTGCGTAGCATTCTGGGTGCATCTCCAACCCTAATACTCACACACGCTTGCGATTACAGCTCGAGGGCGGCGTACAATACCTCTCATCTTCAAACCTCACGCCTCATTTTCCAAATTTTCTGGGGCCAGCTTCTCTCTTCTCTCCGTCTTCTCTCTGACTACCTTCGTAAAGATTACTATATCTGAGAGCTCCTCATCTTATTAATTATCCACGTAAAATTATTGATCACATTGACGTTTCGTCTGGACGCTTGAGGCACAAAATGGCACGTTCAAGCGACCCTTCCCCAATTGCCAACGAGTTGCGTCTTGAGCCAAAGATTGCCCCAAACGAGCTCGAATACGTCACCAACGCACTTCATCGGCACACCTACGAGACTTTCCATATCGGATGAAACTCGACATCTGCTCTGTTATTGATCTCCACAGACATAAAGGGCTATATTCAATATCTTGGTGGTTACACTTTGTCTGAAAGCATTATCACCACTCACGCGACTGTCTCTAGATTCAGGGATCAAAATAGCTCGAATGTGCCGTCGCGACACCATGAAGACTTGCTTCGCAGCGGAAGATGGCTATCTGCTTAAAAAAGTGCCGTAATGATCGCACTCGACAAGAATCAGTTCAGAGCCGCTTCAGGGGTCGGAAGGATCATTGGATCGCATAGCATAGCATAATAGCTGGATAGCATAGGATCTGGATAATTATCC